>JAKSZP010000274.1:0-119806 GCA_022478985.1 Massospora cicadina
GTTCTGACCCCAACTGAGGAGATCGTGAAGGACCCAACCCAGATCCCGCACTCCACCTTTATTGACATCGCAGGGCACACCACCCACCCATTCTGGGTAACCGTGGACAGCTCGCCCCCATTTTGCACCCACTGTGACGCGTTCAGCCATAAAGGCACATGCGTGCCCCATCAAAGAGGGCATTACATTCCAAGAGCACCCCTCAGCGGCCATGGCCAGCGGAGAGGCGCACCACGAACCAACTGCAAGCACCAAGGGGCTTTCCCATGGGAACACAAGGCTGCTACCTATTGGTAAAGCCCATCTCCCCACAGGAGCAGAAGAAGGCCAAGCAGGCCCATAGGACCCACCCCTGCCAAGGAAGTGGCCAAGGTCACCACCACCATCCCACACTCACAACGCCAGGAGGACATGGAGACCTTCTCAGCGGAAGCAACTTGGGAATCCATCACCCAATCAAATTGGGAGGCCCAAGCCAAATGGGCCACTCAATCTGAGGATCTGATGGGAGATTCGATCTCACCCAATCGCTGCACCCAAGCCCCAGTTGAAACCAACTTGGGACCTATCCCAACTGAAAATTTTTTTTTGCCCCACTTGACAGTGCACCGAACTTATCCGCACCGCAAAAAATTCTTCCAATGTCGGGAAAACAAAAAGCGAAGGCCAAAGCCAATGTGACTCTTTTCACAAAAATTAACAAAAACCCAATAGCGTTGCTGCTAATACCCGCGCTGCTGTGAAAGCCCGTGGGGACCTGGAAGAGGCTGGTGGGCCAGGGGCCCACCCCTCACACCTAAGGTGTGATGGGGGAAACCTTCACTCTAGGGACGCTGAATATCGCCAGACTCAAGGCCTCCCCGTCCTGGGCTAGGAAAGTGAGTTTTTTACAAAATAATTTACCCATGGATATCCTGGCCATCCGGGAAACCCACTGTCCATGAGGTTCGAGGATGCTTGGAAAACAATGCTCCTACCATCCCTATCCTTTTGGTTGAAGCACTGTGGGGTGCTAATTCAGAAAAACAATTTTTTCAAATTTACATCTTCAGAAACATTCCTAAATGACCGAGTGCTCATTGTCACCTTCTCATGGGCCAATGTTGCACACACAATCATCAACATTTACGCCCCAAATGGTGCACAAGAGCGTTGGGAATTTTTCTCGTCAGTCAAATCCCTCCCGCTACCCCCCAATTCTTTCCTAATTGGTGACATGAACTGTTGGCTAACCTCACCAACGGACCGGTGGCCGCCCTCACCTCACGCCCCACAGGGTCACGTAGAACTACGCGTTCTAAAAGCCACCCTTGGGTTAATAGATGTGCTGCCGCGACATGCCCCACTGCTCAAAAACATGACGCGTCCCCATGTCCACAACAGCCAATTAAGGTCCATGACCTGCATTGACCTTATTCTAGCACCGGCGAAATTCCAACCCCACATCTCCCACTTCAAAACAACGAAAATGGAATTCTCTGACCACCGACTGGTCTCGATAACATACCACTTACCCATCACAGTTGCAAAGGCCCCACATTGGTGCAAAATCCGCCCCCCAGAGCTTGCGTCGCCAGGATTATCCACGTGGGTGGAAGAGGCAACTTTGGCAAAATCGTTTGTTGCACCGTTTTGTGCGGACCCCATTTCCACATGGGCAACTTCTAAAAAAGACACCATCCGCCACTATCACCATCTCTCATCCAGACGCTCACGAGCCACATCGGCAGTTATATCGCATGCACTGGTGGAATTGGCCCACTTGGAGTCAAACATTCCAGCCTCAGGATATAGCCCTGCATGGGGCCAGAAGTGGGCGGAGGCAGCAGCCCACCTCAACGCACTTGAAAGGCAACACAAACATTGGGTTTGTGTCCAATACAGGGCCACACGCATCACTAAAGGTGACAAGTGCACCGCATATTTCTTCAAAAAAAATTTTGCACCACACCAGAGCGTGGCCTGCACACAGGTGTGAAGATCAGATAATTCATTGTGGACACACCGGCTGAAGTGGCAATCGAAATGCAAAGATATTACTCTGAGTTATACTGAGCTGAACCAATTCAGCCAGCCAAAATGGCGGAATTTCTCGACAGAGCTCATATCCGCACCATTTTCCAATACCTGGAAATAATAAATTAATTACTTCGAACGAATTATGGACTACCATTTGCAGTGCGCCAAACCAAAATGCCCAGGCCCAGATGGCATTCCATATGAGTTCTACAAAATATTTTAAATATATATCCCCATTGCTGCTAGCCTCACTCAACCAAAGCCTGTTGGAAACGTGCCTCCTACCAGGAGGACATGATGCTTTTACAGTCACACTCTTCAAGAAAGGGATAGGCTAGACTTAGCCAACTGGCGCCCCATTTCTCTAACAAACACAGACACCAAAAATTTTAACAAAAATCATGGCTAACCGTTTAGGGACTGTAGCATCTGCCACCATCTCTCCAGAACAATTTGGTTTCATCCCAAGAAGGTCGATTTGGGATAATGTGCACTCTGTGGCTAATGTGTGTCAGTCCACAGCCTCTGGGGCACTTGTATTCTTGGACCAACAAAAGGCCTATGATAGAGTAAACTGGGAATACCTTAGGGCCTGCCTCCAACAATTCCGCCTACCTCCCCGCTTCATTAACTGGGTGATGCTGCTCACGGAATCTGCAACAATGGCTGTGCGTGGCCCAGGTTTCCTAAAAGAAGTAGTCCATCCTCAAAGGGGCCTGCGACAAGGGGACCCCCTGAGCCCACTCTTATACAACTTCAGCCTTGACCCACTACTGCGAAATGTGAATGCCCAACTCACTGGGGTCCATGTGCCAGGCCAAACCCCAGTCAAGATGATGGCATTTGCAGATGATTGCGTGGTGGGGGTGTCTAATAACAAAGATGCACGCGCGCTTGAAGCCCTCATCCAGGAATATTCCCGGGTAAGCAACACGGCACTGAACGCCTCCAAAACCGAAATCATCCTCCTTGGTCGGTTTCAGAACTGCTGGGCCCCAGCAAGTAGTTCCCAACCCAGCCCAGCTGCTCGCCCAAGTCCACGCCTTACTAACTCAAACACACCGCTCCGCTGGTGCTCCCCTTTGTGCCGCGACCTACCATAGGACCGGTACGCCATCTGGGCGCGTGGTTGGAGGCAGGAGGATACGCGTCAGCAGTAATGGAAGGCCATATACTGGACAACGTGACGAAGCGAATCGCCTCTCTCAGAGCCCACCCTACTACCCTCACTGGCAGGGTTGTTCTTGCCAACTCTATGCTCCTATCCAAAGTCTGGTTTGGAGCCCACGCCATCCCCTTCTCCCCAAGCTTCTTCAAATCACTGTACGCTTTGCTACAAGGTTGGCTTTGGTCAGGCCGCCCTCCACCAGTACGGCTAGAGGTCATGTTTGGCCCTCATCATCATGGTGGCATGGGCCTACTTGACTTCAAAGCCCATGCCGCCAAGATCCTAGGCACCTGGATTGCAGCCGTCACTGCTCCTACACTCCCATCCCAACACTGGGCCCGCGCAGCCCGCTCCAACTTCTCCCGAGCCTTGGGCCTCAACAATCCATCAAACCCCCACTCCCTGATGAAATACCTCGCATCACACACATCAGCCACAGGTCCTCACGGGACCAAAACCCACTACAAACGAATCCTAATCTCCATGCGAAGCGCAGAGTGGAGAATTCATATTAGTGGACATACAACCCAAAGAGGCCGCCCCTCTCCTCAGTTCACACAAGAGGTACAGGGGCTACCCATCCATGATGGCGTGATCCCCATTCGACCCAAGTCCTATCCAGGGTGGACTACCTGGACATGATGGACATCCCTTATTCCACTGAGACCCAAAAGACTATCTGGAAATACGCACACCATCCTCTGTTGCAGCCTCAAGTCCGCTCCCATGTTTGGCGCTGCCTGAGGCGGGTGTATCGTACAGCTGAGCGCTCTAATGCTTTACACTCATTCTGTGTCGTGTGTGGCCAGTATGGAACGCTGTTTCACCGCCTGGAGAAGTGCCCCACCTCTAAAGTAATATGGCGCGAAGTCCAACGTCTGCTAGGCCAGGATCAAACATATCCCTTCACTCTGTCAAGAGATATGTTTGCTTTTATCAATGGCCTCCCCCTTCCACTCTCCCTCCATGCTCTGGTGGTTGCAATCGCCATGTGGACTATCCACACGATTGTCTTGGATGCCATCGCCGGATCCATCCCCACCCTCCCTGAAGCCGTCCACAGATTCCGGTCTCATTTGGTGGATCACTTTCAAGCGTGGATGTTTGGATATCTCCCACCACGTCGCCGGCAGCTGGTCTCCTCCTGGTTCCCAGTCTGTTTCATCAAATCAGACCCCTTCCTCCACACGTGCTCAATAGTGGCTACGCCCCCTACACACGTTCCCTCCCCCTTCCCATAAGTGGCGTTCCCGCTGGCAACAAGAGATAGCATCGCTTCTCTGGGGTGCCTCACCTGGTACTAAGTTTTGTCTCGTCTGAGTCATATTTGGAAGTGTCCGTCCCATGGTCGGCCTTCCCCGCAATAAATTCTAAACTAAAAAAGGAAGCAAAAAATGAAAAAGATGGGGCAAAAATAGACTATTTAATGAGTTAAAAAGCGTCAATACTTCTAGGACGCATGGGAACTTGGTGCCTCAGGGCCCTTCATGGCCCAGTATAATCAGGATCTTTCACTGTCTTCCAGATCAACCACCTTGTTAGTGCCCTCATTTTTCTGCATCATCCTTATCAAGATTCTGATATGAATGGAAGATAAGCCCAAAATAGCCATGGCAGATCTGCTAGAACCCGCTGACAATAAATATGAAGTGCAAGTAATTGAGCACCTTGGGATGAGGCAATATTGGTCAAGACGGATGGTTATTGGATCGCTTAGAAATAATTTGATTATGTGATGTTGAGTAGACAGATATTTAAATAATCGCCTCAAATAAAAATGATCATGAATTTATTACATAGTAACGTTTTATGGAACCAATGAGAATGTGGCAGAACGAATTACTAAGCAGAATGGTTGATATTGACTGAAGTTGCTGAGATATCATTGAGACAAGTAGATTGGAAGAGGAGGATTGCTAGTAGAATTGAGAGATTAGAGCAGCGAGAATCTGCTGAATATATTATGTTAAAATAAAGAAGGGGTATCAGGGCATTCACTCCATATATTTATATTTATTTATTTGAATGTATTCTGAGGACCAACAACCTACATATCGTCTGTTCTATTGCTCAGTGGGATTGACCCTGTGCAAAAACCTTATTGTTTATCTCAATGATCCCGCCAAATTTATAACAGTGGTGCTCACTACAGGGGGCCATTGATTAATCACAAAACAATAAGAATTTTTAGTTGCCAACCATGGTACATAAGGCTTTTTTTAACATGAGAACTCCACAACGCACCGCACCTGTTAAATATTCAGAGCTCAAACTTGCCTTAGAAGCCATGATCAAAAGGCAAGAGGAGCTTCTGCATGGGGTTTGTATTGATAAACTGCCTCCATTCAATTGTGATGGGATTATTCATGGGTTTTTAAGAGATTTGAGTTTGTGACAGAAGGATCCTCAGATATGCATAAAGCAAAGCTATTGATATCCACCTTAGATGTTAGAAGCACTGACCAAGTTACTTGCTATCTTTCAAACATATCGTTACCTATCAAGAAGTGAAGGATACCTTGCTTCAGTTTTTGGGGAATTACAAAGATGTCGCATCAGAAGGCTGAGTTTTTGACCATCAGGTTTCAGCATAATGAGACCCTCACCACATTTGCTGATTGATTTATGATAGAAGCTCATATTTTAATCAGGGTAGGAGTTTTTTTCTGAATCTGACGTGTGAATTGCAATAACCTCAGCGGTGAAGCCTTACCACAAGCTCTACAATGCCATGGCTCTTTATTTAGAGGAAGGCATATCCTTGCTTAAAATCGTTCAAATTTGGCGCCATATATATCTGCTACCTTTTTTCCCCCATACATAGTGGCAACATACAGTCGCTGTCATTGAACTTTTTTATTTGGGGAAATTTTGGCCGCCTGATTCAGCTTCTTCAAAGTTCCTCCCATAAGTTCGAGTTCCACCCTGGAACTGCTTATTGGCAATAGCCCAATTACTATATTGGGTCTAATTATGTGACCGCCCACAATCAAATTATGGCGAGGCTCATATTAAAATAATCAAAAATGCAGGCCCTACAGGTTAATTGTTTTGAATGCGGGCGACCTGGGAACCTGGGCTGAGGTTCCCCCAATTGTCAGGTCCATCTCGTACATTAAGAACAGTATTATCAGGCAAAAGTCAGAGTTGAGTTGATATGGGACTCTCTACTACGCTATCTAAAAACTCAAACGTCCCATCTGAACCCATTAAAGTATATACAGCGGAATTCCCCCATAATGATGATGCATTCCTATGTCAGCAGCCAGTTGGAGGGGTAAATATTTTGAAATGAGAGCAAACCAAAGCGTTGGTGGTAGAAGGACCTTAGATGCAGCCCATGCCATACGTTTATTGAAATGTATGAAAAAGTTTCCACTGACAAGTTGGACCCATCCGCAAATGCACCTTCCTTGAAACGTTTAAATGGCGCCCTTCTGGTCCACACTATCATTAAAGAATACCCCAAAGTTGGTGAGGGGATTGTGAGTTTCCTTAGGAACAGTGATTCTACAAATGTCCATGAATTAACCAGTCAAGATACATCTTATATAGAATGAAAGTATTGTGAAATATCTGTAGCATAACCCCAAGTCTGTACTATAAAATATACGGGTGCTCCAGTTAACATAGTTTGCATGAGATTGGTAGCTAAGATGGAATTAAAACCTGATGTAGATCACCTGATGGTATATGGAACTGCTAGAGCAGATAGCTTGGTTTCTGAGGGAGCATATAGCGTGATTACGTTACAATTATATCATTATTCATTGTAGCCTTATCATTGGGTTTGCCAAATGATAACTACAACATGTTAATTGGAATAGCTTTCATGTGACACTATGATGTTGTCGTTGATATGACAAAGGAAACGTTTGAACTTTTGGGACAACGGATCCCAATTTACTTTACATCCAGTGGAGTGCCAAAGGACTTGGTGCACATGGGGCATATCAACCTTACCTATAGTGATGGGGTGATTCCAGTTTGTTATCATCGAGTAAAAAAGGGACTTGGCCCCTTCTTTATCATATATATGAATAACAGGGACTGCCTCTCAGAGCTGCTAAACCCATATCTATCACCCCTGGTCACCAAGTAATAGTGAACACCAAGATGGAGGTCAAAGTACAAATTGGATGCTATGGGGAAATTATTGGGCCTGGTTAGCAATCACAGCTTGAGCCCCAATTGGCTTCAGGAATTATACTCCCAGGACATGAGGAGATCAAGGTTTTCTTGTGAATCTACAAATGAAACCATTACAAATCCACTGACATCAAATAGTGGCATAATTACACTTGTTCCCTTTTGAGGAGGTCCTTCAGGTTAACAAGTTTGGGTTGCTGGACAAATTTGGTTTACTTGTTGAGCCACAGCTCGGCGTAATGAATTTGGTAATGCATGATAAATTTATGGGGTTATTAAAATTATAGAAGGATTGAGCAATAGCTTCTTTCAAAAATAAAAAGAGATTTTTACTGTTGACAACCATGATTTAGGATGCGCGAACCATCTAGTACTAAAAAATGATTTAGGATGCGCGTGAGGGGTGGTCCATTGGATAAACACTGGGGATGATACTCCCCATCAGGTCATGACTGATCTACCAATTGAGGGCAGCTGAGGAAGTAGTGACAGCGGAGATTGACAAGCTACTGGATCAAGGGATGCTCAAAGCTTTTAAAAGTCCGTGATCTTCGCCCATTATTTTTGTAAAAAAGAAAGATGGTACCAACTGGGTGGTGATAGACTACTGGAAGCTAAACGGTATCACCAAGAATGACTCATATCCCTTGCCACAGATTGATGATGCGTTGGATCTATTAGGAAGAGCATGATACTTATCAGCGATTGATTTAATATCAGGTTATTGGCAGATCAAGTTACCCACGGTTGAACAGAATAAATGCACCATTCACCTTCAAAGGTCTTTTTCAAACAACCTGAATGCCACAGGGCTGTGTAATGCCCCAGCTAAATTCCATCGAACCATGGACACCATTCTTGGCGACATGAAGCTGTTGTGCATCCTCATGTGCCTTAACAATATCAATGTCTTTTCCAGGACGTTCTTTGAGCATCTTAACCACATATGGAGGAGGTCTTCTTCCAGCTTGCGAAGGCCAACGTCATGGTTAGGCCTCATAAATGGCACTTCTTTAAAGAACAGCTGGAGTACCTAGAGTTTACTAGTAGACAAGACTGAGCTGAGGCCTCAATTAATCAAGGTGGAGGCTATCTGAAAAAATGACTACACCAAACAGTAAGTGTATATACAAGTATTTTTAAGAATGTAAGCTATTACCGCCACCTTATATCCAACTTTATTTGCATTGGAGGACTGCTGTTTAGGTTATTAAAGGAGAGGCCGCGTTTGAATAAACGGAATGCCATCAATACTCTTTCAATACACTTTAAATTTTCTAATCAGTGCGCCAGTGTTGCGCTATCAAAACTTTGATATAAATTCATTGTTCAAATGTATGTGTCCCTTTCCGCTATAGAGGTGGTCCTATCTTAGAAAGACTATTAAGGTGATGAGCACCCCATAGCGTAATGCAGTCTGATCCTGAAAATCCATGAATGTAATTAAACTATGACCAAGCAGGAGTGCTTAGCGGATTCTATTAATATAATCAATTTTGGGTGTATTTACATGAATGAACTTATAGTTGTAACAGATCATGCTTTGTTATGCTGGTTGCAGAAACTTAAGGAGTGTTAAAAATCTTAAGGGCTTCGCTGTTTGTTCAAAAACGATAACCCTTAAATTGATAACTTGCACAGGTTTGATGGGTGCAATCCTTGAATTATCTGATGATATATGATATATGATTGACAATAGTATGAAGAATATTATCTGTAGTCTAATAAATCACTAGTTTCTGGCTAACTCTTGGCTGGTATTCCTTCTCGAAATAATCTAGATGTCCTCAGCAGGGATTATTTCCATATTCATCTAACTTGATCCACGCTCATCCCCTAGTTTATGGCATTTCCTCTTGTGACGCAAATTTGGCAGCAATTCCAATCTCAGATCAGGTTCTCTTCTCAGGATTTTAATCCTTACTCTTTATCCTTCTAAAGAGTCTCCAATTAAAGCACACTGCAATAAATTCTTGAAAATTTATAGAGCTATAACCAATATTGAATTCTGCTAATTAACTTCTTTTTCTTTATTAAGTCATAAAGTATTCTTTTTATTAAGTTTTTTATCAAGGGAATTCATATAAGGAATGTGGCGCCCAACCCTCAGTTGGTGCCTCAGCCCTTGAAACAACAGCCATTGCGGTTGAATTAACTTTTGTTGTCTAATCAGCGATGGTCTTCTTCATCCTGTTAGGATTCTGTTGTCAGACATCCTCAAACCTAAAAGAATAAGAGTCAGAAACTGTGTTTTTAACGTTTTCCACTCAATCCCAGTGACCCAACCATATTTACCAAATGACATGCTTTGTTAATTGGACTTGTTACCCATTATGACAGGTCACAAACCAACTGATTAATTAGTTGCAGGTGGCATCACTCGCCTTGCAACTTGCTCTTTAAATTCTGATCAGTTGATGATGAAACCTGATTGATCCCAATTGTTACACCTGATAGTTAATTATCAATCAACTGTCTTATGACCCCATTTTAGCAACTCTGCCCAATGAGATCTTAAGTATTCACCTGGTTTGATCCCAAAAAGATCTGAACTAGGCGTTTTACTAAGCTCCCTGAACAATGTTAACCTGAAAATGTAGGCAACTAATATCTAATTCACTAACTATAGGTAATTATCCACTAGCGACCAATGATAATATAAATTTATTCAAGGTATACTGACCAGGGGACGGAATTCAATAAAATAGAAATTTAAACCAAACAAATCAAAAACTTGAACAACTGCCCTAAATGAGCAGCGGGTCACACAAAAATGAGAAAACAACCTATCAGGTGGCACAGTGGCAAGCCGCTTATCCCACCATGGCAGAGGGGGAGGGGATCAGGCGGAATATTAATTTTAACTTCAGCATTGAAGAGGTGGGCCAATGCTGATAGCAAGGGGGTTGGGGCGTCCATGGGGTGAGGGTTGAGGAGTGGCATATAAATATTAATTCGCAAAAATGGGCCTGGTGAATAGCCTTCATGAGTTTGGCCACATGGTGTTCAGCTTAGATGCGGTCATTTAGGAGCTGGGCGAATTTTGCAATATTGGCTCTGATGACTCGTGTGGATGAGAAAAGTTCTTCCAGTTAAGTAACGTGTTTGACAGTGGTGGTGGCAATTGCAGTTAGGCTTTTGATTTCCTCTTTTGCATTATCAGGGAAATTGGGGGGAACTGGTTATATGCAACCTTTTTTTAATTTTTTGACAGATTTTGCCACAGCCTTGCAGATAAGGCAATTTTTGGGTGAGGTCACCGCAGCCCCAGCAAGCTGATGATCGCTTTGGTATGGGGTAGCATTGTGTTTGGGGACATAACGTTTGGGCGGGAGTGGGGCATCAAAGTCTAAAACAAATAAGGTTCTAAATCAAAAGGTTTATCTTTAGTGGGACAATTTCACCAGATTTAGCCACTTCATCTAGTAAGTCTCATGAATTTTGGTTGACTTTGATTAATTTGATGATAGATGGCTGTTATTGGTAAGTTTTGGAGCGAGAGTTTTTCCTGATTGAACATGAGTCCAAGCCTGCACCCAATTGGTAACATGGGTGTAAATTGGCTGGCTTGGATTTGGGTTGCTTGATTTTGCTTCAGATGCATTAAGTGCATGGCCTGGGGGGTGTGGCAGCCAAAATCTCCATTCAAATGCTGTTGGTGTGGCCTCATGGGTGGAGTAGGCCGTGTTTGCAGGGCGTGAATTGTATTGACATGCTTTTTTGTATGGTCCAATTCATGGCAGAAGGGGTAAATTGTGCAACCATTGTTGATGCAATCCAAAAGAAATGTTCAGGTGCGGATGGGATATAGGCTTGCGGTGGAATGTGCTGGGCCATGTTCAGCTGATGGGGGTATTGATGGATATTGCCTGAGTTGCCGCTAGGCGCTCAGCACCACTAGGGACCAGAAAGTTGAGGATGGGGTTTGTGCCATATGTGGATAACCCAACATCAACTCCTCATAGAGTGTTTGAGGGGGAAGGTGTGAGTGGAGGTTCGCAAAGGTTACCATAAGTGTGGCATCATTAAGGAGACATGTTCAGGTGGTGGTAATGTGTGTTGTTTTGTATATTAAGGGCGTTGCTGCTACAGCGGCCGCTTCCTCTTCAGTGGGGAAGCCAATGTCAAATTATCCCTTGTAAGTGCAGAAGTCTATAAATCCTGCTGGTGTAAAGGTAGCCAGAGCCAGCTCAGTAATTGCTTTGTCAGCATATGGGAAATCCATACTTGATGCAGAGGCAAAAGTGGATAGTGGATTGAGGTAGGGCTTGGGGAAGGTATGTGTTAGGTGGAATCGCTCAAAGTGTAGTGCTAAAACCCAAGGAGGGAAAATTGGCCAGATGTATTTGGCATAATGGATGAGCTAGTCCACATGCATTTGCCTACCAGGAAGTAAATTCTAGCGGGTGTAGCACCGCTGCCTCACAATGGGGCAGAAGGTGGTGGATCTGAGGACATAGATAGAAAACTGATATGTTGAGGCAGCAGTGAAAAAGAAACTGTTTTTTTTTAAAATGGCTCAGAAGAGATGTCGAGTGGAAAGAAAACAAAATGACACATGATAACTTAAACAGCTGGAAATGTGGGCAAAAATCCCAACACATCCCCTTCTTTCCTAGATTTCCAGCTAGAATAGGATTGGGACAGGAGATCGCCACCTCAGATACCGGTCAAATACTTCTTGGGTTCTAGCAGAGTACGGTTGATTTGTACTCAACACTGCTCAGAACAACCTTTGGCATGTGGCTCTCTTCCTCTTCCTCCTCACTACAACCTACTCAGAGTGCAGTCACCACAACCTTCTGTCATGCCAGGATGATTATTTTACTTGTGAAGATACTTTTTTTCAGGATCCAATTCACCCCATCAGGGCATATGACCCAATGTAATATTCAGGATTCTTGGTCTGGCGTCTTCGACTTGCTGATTTTCCTCCTTGTCATCACTAGGAGATTCATGCCATCAATGTTTGTTTGCAGCATAATTAATAATACTCATTTATGTTCTTTCTTGTTATTTTCTCATAATAGCTCTTTGGCTCATATAATTCTTAATTTCTTCTCAGGAGAGCTTATCTCACTAATTTGATATTAATTTCTCTAAAATTAGAGCTTAATTGATTCCAGAGTGCATAATTTTAACTATCATAAAAGTCCAACATCATACTTTACTCTCTCATTGCAATCACTTTTGCAACTTATTCAATTCAAGTCTGATTCTAGCTTGATAATCTCACAGAGGAGATTAGTCTGCGCCCATGTCAGGGAGCAGTTGGACAAGTAAGGTAATAGGAGCAGGTGGAAGGCCCGCGGCCTCAAACGTTCAAAAACGCCCCAGAGAAACTGGTGGAATATAAAAAAATGTAAAAAAACTGGCGGTCACTATTTTCCCGGAAATCCTCACTTGGCAAGCGCGATGCAACCAGTACATCAACACGCTGCACTCCCAACCACTCTTGTCAGTGGAATATGGAGTCTGTGTGTTTCTAGACATCCAACAAACAGCTCTATGGGAAAAATTTTGTGGGGATGTGCACACTTTTTTCCCAACCACGGTGTATGTCACACCTCACTCCATGTCACGCAGTTGGCTAGACCTCAGTTTTGAAAACAAAGAGGCAGCAGACGAAGCTGCTTGGTGCATGTAGTGATTGACCTCCCCAAAGGGCAACGGGTCATTGAAACCAAACGCACCAGATGGACAAAATCCAACCAAATTTTCCTCACATTTGACTTTTTGCCTACTACAGTAAAACGTGCTATTTTGGAGCAGCACCTGAAAGATGGTCTCATCATTTACGCTAATTACAATATTTCAAGATGCAATGCTTTATGCTGATGCCACACCTGTGCACCAGCAAAGCCATCGCAGTTCTGCCCCCAACTGACGAGATTGTAAAGGACCTAACCCAGATCCCGCACTCCACATATATCAATATTAAAGGGCATACCACCCACCCTTTCCAGGTAACCGTGGACAGCGCACCCCCCATCTAAACCCACTGTGACGCGTTTGGCCATAAGGCACATGCATGCCCCACCAAGGAGGGCATCACATTCTAAGAGCACCCCTTGGCGGCCATGGCCAGTGGAGAGGCGCACTACAAACCAACCGCAAGCACCAAAGAGGCTTTCCCATGGGGAGCACAAGGCTGCTACATCCTGGTAAAACCTATTTCCCCGCAAGAGCAGAAGAAGGCCAAGCAGGCCTGCAGGGCTATGGCCAAGGAAGCGGCCAAAGTCCTCACCGCTATCCCACACTCCAACACCAGGAGGACATTGAAACCTTCATGGTGGAAGCAACTCGAAATCCATCAACCAATCAGATTGGGAAGCCCATGCCAATTGGGCCACCCAATCTGAGGATCTGATGGGTGACTCAATTTCTTTAAATCTTTGCAACCAAGATCTGGTTAAGACTGATTTGGGGTCCAAACTACCTGAAAAATTTTTTTGACCCAATTGTTGGTGCACCAAACTCATCTGCACCGCAAAAAATTTGTTTGACGTCAGGGAAACAAAAAGCGAAGGCAAAAGCCAACGCGAAACTTTCTGCTAAAATCAACAAAACTACCGATAGCATTGCGCAAACACCTGCGCTGATGTGAAAGCCCATGGGGATCTAGAGGAGGCTAGTGGGCCTGGGTGCCCACCCCCTCGCACCTAAGGTGTGATGGAAGAAACCTTCACTTTAGGGACGTTGAATATCGCCAGACTCAAGGCCTTGCCATCTCAGGCTAGGAAACTGAATTTTTACAAAAAATTTTACTCATGGATATCCTGGCCATCCAGGAGACCCACTGTCCGTGAGGTTCTGAGGATGCTTGGAAAACCTTGCTCCTCCCATCCCTATCCTTTTGGTCAGAGCACTGTGGGGTGCTAGTTCAGAAAAACAATTTTTTCAAATTTTTATTGTCAGAATCCTTCCTCAATGGCTGAGTTCTCATTGTCACTTTCTCGTGGGCTGATGTGGCACATGCTATCATCAACATCTATGCCCCAACCTGTGCATGAGAACATCAGGAATTTTTCTCGTCAGTCATATCCCTCCCATTACCCTCAGACCCTTTCATAGTTGGCGATATGAACTGTTAGCTTAACACACCAACAGACCGTTGGCCTTCCTCCTCCCATGCCCCCCAGGGTCACGTAGAACTTCGCGTTCTAAAGGCCACCCTTGGGTTAATGGATGTGCTGCCACGGTGAACCCCACTGCTCAAAAACATGATGCAACCCCACGTACACAACAGCCGATTAAGGTCTATGACCCACATAGGCCTTATCCTTACGCCGGCGAAACTCCAACCTCACATTTCCCACTTCCAAACAACAAAAATTGAATTCTCCGACCACTGACTGGTCTCAATAACCTACCACCTACCTGTCACAGTGGCTAAGGCCCCACATTGGTGCAAACTCCGCCATCCTGAGCTTGCGTCGCCAGGATTTTCCACTTGGGTGGAAGCAGCAACTTTGGCAAAAGAGTTTATTACACCGTTTTGCACAGATTCCATCTCCACATGGGCAGCCTTCAAAGAGGATACCATCCACCATTCTTGCCACCTCTCCTCCCGACGCTCATGAGCCACCTCAGTGGTTATCTCGCGCGCTCTGGCAGAATTGGCACACTTAGAGTCCAACATCCCAGCCACAGGATACAGCCCTGCATGGGGCCAAAAGTGGGCGGAGGCAGCCACCCACCTCAATGCACTCAAAAGGCAACACAAACATCAGGTTTGTGTTCAGTACAGGGCCAAACGCATTACAGAGGGCGACAAGTGCACCACATAGTTTTTTAAAAAATTTTGCACCACGCTAGAGCATGGCCTGCACACAGGTGTGAAGATCGGATGATTCCATCGCGGATATGCCAGCCAAAGTGGCAATCAAAATACAAAAGTACTACTCTGAGTTATACCGATCCATTCCATATCAGCCGGCTGAAGTGGTGGAATTTCTTGACCAAACCCACATCCACACCTTTTCACGATACCCAGAAATAATGAATTTGATTACTCCGAATGAACTTTGGACAGCCATTCGTGGTGCACCAAACTGGAAATGCCCAGGCCCAGATGGCATTCCATATAAATTCTATAAAAAGTACTTCAAATATATATCCCCACTACTGCTTGCCTCACTTAACCAGAGCCTTCTGGAAACGCGCCTCCTACCAGGAGGACAAGAGGCCTTCACCATCACACTCTTCAAGAAAGGGGACAAGCTAGTCTTAGCCAACTGGCGCCATATTTCTTTTAACTAACACAAATACAAAAATTTTTACAAAAATTTCATGGCTAACCATTTATGTATTGTAGCATTTGCCACCATCTCCCCAGAACAATTCAGTTTCATACCCAGAGGGTCAATTTGGGACAACGTGCACTCTGTGGATAACGCATGCCAGTTCACAGCCTCTGGGGCACTTGTATTCTTGAACCAACAGAAGGCCTATGATAGAGTAAACTGGTAATACCTCAGGGCCTGCCTCCATCAATTTCGCTTACCCCTTCGCTTCATCAACTGGGTGATGCTGCTCACGGAATCTGCAACAATGGCAGTACATGGCCCTGGCTTCCTAACGGAAGTAGTCCGCCTTAAAGGGGCTTGTGACAAGGGGACCCCCTCAGCCCATTCTTATACAACTTCAGCCTTGACCCACTACTTTGAAACGTGAATGCCCAAAACACTGGGGTCCATGTGCCAGGACAAGCCCCAGTCAAGATGATGGCATTTTCAGATGACTGTGTGGTTGGGGTATCTAATAATAAAGATGCAAGCGCACTTGAAGATCTCATCCAGGAGTATTTCCAGGTAAGTAATGTAGCACTAAACGCTTCCAAAACCAAAATCATCCTTGGTCGGTATCAAACCTGCTGGGCCCCAGCAACCAGTGCTCAGCCCGGCCATCTTCTCACACACGTGCTCGCCCTCCCAGATCACCCCACACCGCCCCACTGGTGCTCCCCTTTGTGCCACGCCCTACCATAGGGCCGGTCCACCATCTGGGCATGTGGGTGGAGGCAGGCGGGTACGCATCAGCAGTAATGGAGAGTCATATTCTAGACAACGTGACGAAGTATCGCCTCCCTCAGAGACCACCTTACTTCCCTTACTGGCAGGGTTGTTTTAGCCAACTATATGCTCCTCTCCAAAGTCTGGTTTGGAGCCCACGCCATCGCAATCTCCCCAAGCTTCTTCAAATCCTTGTATGCCCTTCTGCAAGGATGGCTTTGGTCAGGCGCCCACCACCAGTATGGCTAGAGGTCATGTTTGGCCCTCATCATCATGGTGGCATGGGCCTGCTTGACTTCAAAGCCCATGCTGCCAAGATCCTGGGCACCTGGATGCGGCCGTCACTGCCCCTATGCTCCCCTCCCAACATTGGTCCCGTGCGGCACATTCCAACTTCTCCCATGCCTTGGGCCTTAACAATCCATCGAACCCTCACTCCCGGATGAAATACCTGGCTTCACACCCATCGGCCACAGGTCCTCACGGGACTAAAACCCACTACAAACGAATCCTCCTCTCAATGCGGAGCGCTGAGTGGAGAATTTGTACAGCGGACACACAGCCCAGAGAGGCCGCCCCTATCCTCAGTTCACACAAAAGGTACAGGGGCTACCCATCCAAGATGGCGTGATCCCCACACGGCCCCATGTCCTATCCAGGGTGGACTACTTGGACATGATGGACATCCCTTACTCCATTGAGACCCAAAAACTATCTGGAAATAAGCACACCATCCTCTGTTGCAGCCTTAAATCTTATCCCATGTGCGGTGCTGCCTGAGGTGAGTGTACCATATGGCTGAGCGCTTTAACGCTTTACACTCATCCTGCATCGTGTGTGGCCAGTATGGAACGCTGTTCCACCGCCTGGAGAAGTGTCCTTTCTCTAAAGTGATATGGCGCGAAGTTCAACGTCTGCTGGTCCAGGATCAAACACATCCCTTCAGTCTGTCAAGAGTAATGTTTGCTTTATCAATGGCCTCCCCCATTCCACCCCCTCCGTGCTCTAGTGGTTGCAATCGCCATGTGGACTATTCACACGATTGTTTTGGATGCCATCACAGGCTCCACCCCCACCCTCCCAGAAGCTGTCCACAGATTCCGGTCTCATTTGGTGGACCACTTTCAGGCGTGTATGTTTGGATACCTCCCACCGCGTCACTGACAGCTGGTCTCCTCCTGGTTCCCAGTTTGGTTCATCAACTCAGACCCTTTCCTCCACATGTGTTCAATTGTGGCTACGGCCCCTTCACACGTTCCCTCCCCCTCCCCATAAGTGGCGTTCCCGCTGGCAACCAGAGATAGTTTCGCTTTTCTGGGGTGCCTTCCCGCTCTAAGTTGTGTTTCCTTTGGGTCAAATTCAGAAGTGCCCATCCCATGGTCAGCCTTCCTCTCAATAAATTGAAAAGTCCAACATCATCCCTCTTGTCCAGTTTATATGTCAGATTTGGAGTCTAAGTATCAACAGCTGCTTGACAGCATGTCTGAAAAAGATGTATTTCTCTTCCAACTGATGAGTCAATCTGTGCGATGGAACCTCTTCTATGGTCCTCTAGGACTCATAACTCCAGTCAAGTACTTGTGGCCAGTCTTTTCATGGAATATATTAAAATGGTATCCAAACCTGATAAAACTAAGTTAGAAATCGTCTTAATTGACTCATGACCAATCATCCCTCTGTTATTGCTTCCCAAGTTAGACTTTGAAACTCTCCTGGAATTGGCTCCATTTGTGGATACACCTACAATCATCATTGACCTCCTAAATAAAGCCCTCCACTCTCAATTGATTGCTACTCACCAGATCGGACTTGCTTCTGGGGTTATTTATCAGGTTCAGCCAGTATTACAAACCAGATGTTTTGTCAACTGAACTGGTCATCAAAAACTGCGAAAATTTTGAACTCCCCTATGCAGAAAAGAGTACCCAAGTCACCGAGGCTTTTTCCATATCTCTGAACTCTTCTAATCTTGAAAACATCCTAGATTGAGATGTTTCAGCCTATGCTGTTCACTTTGCTGGTAAAGTTCTTTGAAGTTGGGCCACAAATCTTCACGCCTCTCCCTGCTTCAATTGCTCATTCTGCTTTCTCTTCCAAAATCTCATAGTTGAAGTCTGCAGGATGCCATTCACTCCCTGCATGACTATCTCATTTCTGGCATTTCCCATTAGCACCTTCCCCAATGGCTTTGATTGGGGGCATGATTTGGAAACCCCCGCCTAGTATCCCTTACTTGATGTCAGAACATATGTCAAATGTTTTTGACTAAGCCCATTAGCAAGTGCTCAAGACCAAGCTTCCAGCTCTGGTGCCATATTGGGATTACTCAGGGTTATTCACCAACTACCTCTTCTTGCTCTATTGCTTCCTTTCCTGATCCAGGGTGTTGCATTTAACAAGTACCCACATCTCCATCTATTTTCCCTAATCGCATTCACTCATGGAACACCTCTGCTCAGAAAACTTGGCTTTAAGTAGGTCTAGCTTTGCTAATGCCCAATTGCAAATAGATATCAACAGTTTGACTACATCTACTGTAATCCATCATTCCTCCCCTCAAGAGGAAACATAGGCGAAATCATCCCTGAGTTGAGGATAACCAATAAAAATAATAAAAATATATATTTTTTCTATGCTATTTAAATATATTTATATTACTGCTATATTTTTATCAATCTTTTATCATTTTTATTCTTTTTTAAATGAGACATGACCTTCACTCAGTTCAGCAGTCTATCTTTTTTATTTATTCTCCCAAACTGGTTCATAGGTATACTTTACTACCAGTTTTCTATGATCAAAGGTCTTATTATTAATACTAAACCATCTAGTTTAGTTCTGAGGTCCTTTTTGGACTTAAGTCATCAGGACATAACCATCTTGATTTTTCAACGGTCCTTTTGGGGCACTCTTTTTTTATTATTTTTTCATTAATCAACAGCTTTAAATTCTTATCATGGACTCAATTCACTATCATTCCATCCAAGAGGTTCTTGATGGAATAGGCGTCCATTGTCATCTTGGCAATAATGTTAAACAGATTGACCACAATGCATATTGCTTGTTTCTTCTATAGAAATCTTGTGTATTGTAATATGAAATTTTTTCGCCTATTTGGTATTCTAAGTAAGTCAGTCAGTTCTTATCATCGTCATTTTTTCCTTGATCCTTTTCTTCAAGGTCATATCAAATGCTTGTGATTGCATCTCAATCAGGTTATTTGACAATTGGATCAGGTACTGCTCAGCACTCATCCTCGTTGTTGGTTCCACCACTGAATATAGAATCAGTGGCAACGCGTCCTTCCTTCCATATAGCAACTCAAATGGCATTTTCCCATTGCTGTATGATGCCTTATATTGTATGCAAATGTCACTGAACTAAGGTACATTCCCCAAGCTGAAGTTATACCTGCGACCAGCTTCCTCAGCATTATGGTCAGCATTCCATTGACCTGTTCTATTAGTCCGTTTGTCTCTAGCTGGTATGGTACAGACATGACTTCTCATATCCCCATTATTTCATTAAATTGCAGGATCACATGAGACTTGAAAATTTTTTCATTATCACTCTTCAAGATCTGCAGGCATTCAATTGAATATACTACTTGTTCCAGGATAAACCTTGCAGGGCTTTTTGCACTACTTTTTCCAGGGCCTTCACCTCAACCCATCTCTTCAGATGGTCAATCACAACTATGATGTATTTGACTTCCCAGTACTCATGGTTAAAGGTCCCATCACATCAATGGACACCATATTCCAGGAAAAACCAGGGCGGACCTGTAAATATCCGGTCATGTTCTTATGAGTCTTGTGCAATTGGCACTCCACACAGTAAGCCAGATAATCCGCTACATTGTAGCTGATGGACTCCAAGTAATAATACTGGCATATGTGATCAGTTGTTTTCCATAGACTTTCATTCCAACAACCTTATGAGCAGCATTAATGATAGCTGTTATTTCAAACAACTTTGGAAATAGTAATTGCTTCCCATCAATTGTCTTAAAATGCTTGTCCATTCTTGGTCTCAGTGTTTTCCATTGCTTTTTTGATGTGCACCTTGGATTTCCTGGGTTTCATTCCCAATTTCTCCTTTGACCATTCTCTGGAATAGCTTATCCACTTGCTAGTATACCACTTGGACCATTAGTAATTTTGATAAGCCATCCGCTTTCTGATGAGAAGTTCCAGCTTTGTGAACTATCTCATAATTATAGGCCTTTAGCTTTAATGCTCATCGGGCCAGTCATCTTTCCATTTGTCTTAAATTGTGTAGTCAATGAAACGAGGAGTGGTCCATCACCACTTTGAAGTGCGTTCCATAAGTAAAACACACAAAACTGTTTAAAGGCATTAATTATCACAAAAGCACTCATACTCAGTTTTGATGTAATTTCTCTCAGCTGCTGAGAGTGTCATGCTCACATATGCTAAAGAATGTTTGTCCCCAAAATCACTCGCTTGGCTCAGGACGGAGCCAGTTGCCATTAACAAAGCATCGGTTTGTATTATAAGTTATTAATCAAAATTTGGATATATCAAAATAAGAGAATCTATTAAATAGTGTCTTAACTCATCAGAAAGAACTCTGGGTCTCTTCACTCCAAATGAATCCTTCTTTTTGGGATCCTTCAGCAAATGAAAGAGGGGCTTGGCAATTCTTGCAAAATCATAATAAATCTTTGTTAGTATCTTACCATTCCAAGACTACTGGATACCTTGGGCACTCTTCAGTACAGCCATTTGCTCTATGGTTTCAATTTTTTGGGTTTGCGGCTACAGTCCTCTATAGTTGATAAAGAATCCCAGATATTTCAACTCTTTCGTGAAGAAGAGGCACTTCCTCAGTTTGATCTTCAGGTTAGCTAAAGATAGTTGCTTAATTATTTCTTCCAAGTGGCGTAAATGGTCAGTAAATGTTCTATTCAACTCATTTATATTGTCCAAGTACACTAGGATGCATGACTACTTCAGGTCATTTAAAATGGCGTCCATGACCCCATGGAACGTCACAGTCACATTTCATAGACCTTGGGGCATCCTTGTCAGTTGATAATCCCCTACATGATGTGTTCACACATTTCTCTTAGTCTTCCATTGGCAAATCGATTTGCCAGTATCCCAGTATTAGATCCATTGCTGAGAAATAATTAACTTCTCCCAATCAATCTAGTGCATCAACATTTTGTGGTAGAGGATACAAATTCTTCTTCATAATCATAATCAGCTTTTGATAATTGATCACCACCCAACTAGAGCCATCCTTCTTCTTCACAATAAGGATAGGGATCGCCCAGGGACTCAACAACGGAACTAGAAGCCCATGCTTCACTAGTTTACTGATTTCATCATCCACTACTGCTCCAGCCTTCAATCATCAAATTGGTCTCATTCTTATTGGCAACTTTTCCCCAATGTTGACTTTGTGGATTACATTTCTCACACATCCAAATCATGGTTGTACTAAGCAAAAACTTCCTGATACTTGGTGAATAATTTGAGCACCTCCTCCTGCTGTCTGTCCATCAGATCAGCAAGTTGCTCTTGATCGACTATTAGATTGATGCTTTTGGTCACCCCTGCCTGTAATCCCATCTCCTCAAGGGTCACAAAAACATGAATTTCCTCAATTCAGCCATCCAGAATTAGATGAACATTTGCAATAATCAGATACTTCTCAATCTTCATTGGTTTTTCACTCAAATTTGCCATGAGAACTCAAATTTCTCCATTACCTAGCATAATTATTCTAGGAGCCAATTAAGGCTCTACTATGGACTTCTTCCATGGAATTTCCAAATTCTCCATACAGCAGCTCAGGTACCTCCAATGTCACCCCGTGTCAACTATAATCTGCGATCCTGGCAGTATAGTTCTCAAATTCTTAATCCTCAACAGAATTCCCCAATTTTCCCGGATTTCTGTTGACATTTCACATCACTTCCAGCCAACTAATTGGTTAAATATTGGGACAATTCCATCATTGTAACTTAGAATGTTATTCTATTCCTCATGGTGAGTGGAGCTTCCCCATCTTTCACATAAACCAAATGTAACATCTGACCCAATAACATCAACGTGTCCTCTTTGAAGTTACATTTAACTCCGTTTTTTTTTCTTAAAAACTCCATCCTAATAAGAATATTATAATTTTGGTTGACCAAAACTATTGTTGGGGCGGATACCACTACAGATCCAAATCCAAATGGTAGAGTACTGTAAGCTCCGCAGGGGATGGTGGTATTTGTCCCAGCTGTCCCATATTTTTTCTTGTGTTCTAAATTGGGCAAGATCCTCATCTTATTCACCAGCTCGGTTGAGACAATATTAATAAGTTCTCTGCTGTCAACTATCGCCTGGACCTGTGCTTGAATGACCAGTATATCTATATATGTACACTTGGAGTATTGTAAAATCATATTTAGTGAGTGTATAGCAGCATTATTTACCAAATTGAGGGTGTGAATTACCTGCGCTGATATATTAAGAAATGAATCCTTGATCGCACTAAGGGGTATAGACAGGTTTTCCTCATCTAATTTGACCTCAATCAATATATGATTCTCCACAGCTCAAATCTTGTTTGCTAGTTGTCACGTTTACAACAAAGCAACTTCCTTAGAAATTTTAGGATAAACTCCCTCACTCAAGTTTTGTTTACTCCATTCAGATCTAAATTAACCACTTGATATATTAAATACTGTGCATCATCATTGACAAACAGACCACTAATGTCAATTTCTCAATGTAATATTAGGGGGAACGGGTTTTTCTGCAGCTCTAGACTGTTCACCATATAGGGCGCGGGGCTTTTCCCAACTCCTGTGTGGGTTTAGACTCTTTCGCCTGGACCACATTAATCTGTTCCTTTGTATTCTTGCAGTGAACAGAGAAGTGTCCTCTTCCTCTGCAATGATATCAGAATTTTTCTTTCTTATCGATCCACTTGAAATCTTTGGCTTATTTACCAGCAAAATGGAATAATTGGACTCCTTAGTGCCCTCAGTATTCTTTGTAGGATTTGAATTGTATACTGAATTTGGGTTGAAATTTCTATTCAGAGCATCGAAGGCAGCGCCTAATATTTTCAAAATGATCCACCATCTGCAAGGTGAAATTCCATTGTGAACATGGAAGACATTTCTATTTAAATTGTGATAGGGCCATAGGGCCGCTTGCAGCATGATCCATGTGTCAATAATCTAGCACTTTAGCTCTGACTGTCAGACATTTGCCCTCCTGGCTACAAGATAAGAAGTTGTGGGTCAAAATCAGCAAATAAGGGGGAAATGTCAGACATTGAATAGTACACAATAATGATAATAATATAAATAATATTGAGAAATTCAACCAAAAGACCCTGGTCGATTCTTGGTGAAACCCTGCAAATTGAAAAACACTAGTTTAATACCTCACAAGTAATTAATACTAACATAAACAGTCAGATTACTTTAACTTTGCAGCAGACTCTGGGTGTCCATCGGATGGGTCTCCTTCAGCCCCTACCAGTCCCATTTAAGCACCTACGCAGGGACCACCCCTTTTATAGGCGTGGCAGGGGTCCCCCAAGGTCCAATATTTTTTGAAGAAGGGGATTGGTTAAAATACATTAACTCATTACCCCACCGGCATGTCTTGCCCCAAATTAAACCTTCATTCATCGTTCAGCCTAAGTGAAGCGCGTTTTTCAAGCTTTGATAGGCTAACTTCACATATTTTCTATTTTGGACTAATCTAAGCTATTCCAAGCTTATTATTAATTTTCCCTCTAACCTCAATACAGTTAAATACTGAATGATCCAAGATTGAGAGCACCATTTTTTATCTTATCCACTAAGAAGCTTAATAAAAACCTAAAAAACTCTAACTTTTATAATTTTTTAAAGTTTGAGTTTTTTAAATTAGTGGTATTAATCCGCTATTTATGGATTTTGGTAATTCAAGCACCAAGCGAGCATCTACCGAGACCAAAATCCATCAAGTGGTGCTCACTACAGGGGACCCTGTATACCACCAAAACCTATTTAACTATGACAAATATACTGGAACCAAGGCTGGCAGCTTTAGAGCGCCAATAGCCAATTCTTTGTCTATCATAAAAAGGCTTAAGCAGCACTCTCCACAAGGCCCTAATGGGCCCTCTTTAATATTTTTAAAACTCCGTTTAAAGATAAATTCACACCTAATGAGGGAAGTATCTCTTCCATTATGTTTATAATTCTGCAATGGAAGGAGTGACTGACCTTCAAAAACCAGGTATATTCTTCCCTTCTTGAGCCAAATGGATCAGGAGATCACGGTTACTTAAATGGCCACACTTACCACCTAAACGGAGGTAAACAAGTGCTGATTGACGTGTTTGGTTCAAAGCAGAGTTTACAACGGCAAAAACAGGCCTTTATGTGCCTTATCCTGCAAGAGGGATCATTAATCCCCTCATTTGTTTTCAATTCTATAGCAAAGCTCAACCTATGTTGTTGGCCAAACTTCTCTCTCAAGATGATGCTATTGCAGCTATCGTGTCTAGCTTGGCATTTTATCACTCTTTAGCAATGCATATTTCCGCAGTCAAGCATACCTTTGACACTGTACGGAATATCAAAGAGGCACTTCTAGCAGTGGCTGACTTTTATAAACCTGACCTTTTGCAAAAAGCTTTAAAGTGGGAATCCTCTCTGGCCCCTTTAGCCTCTTCTATGACTGTATCCCTCTGGAACCCCGCTTCCACAGAGCTGCAGCGCCAAAATAATACTACATTATGTGAGGATAGCCAGAAGATATTGGCAGTTAGGGGGCAGTGCTCCCCTCTAGCTTCAGGTTCAAAAGCTCAGCCAATGAAGTCAGTTATCTCTTTGACTGGTTCCTCTCTTGTAAAACGGTATACTAAGGTGGATAAAGTATCATATCCTTTCAAGCCCTGCCTCAATTCCCCTCATCCTCAACTCAGGTTGCCCCAAGTTCAAAACCTGTCATCATGGGGCCTCCAAATCCGGTCACTTCTATGAAAAAGTTAAACCCATTCCACTTCTAACGCCTCCCTCAAAAGTTTTTACAGCTACTATTCTCCATTCAAAAGTCAAAATGGTATATGAGAGTGACAAAGCCATCCTCTGTGAGAAGATTAAGTCAGTATCTCATCCTCCTCTTAGTATCTCATCGAGGTGCATTGACAATCCCTCTGATGACTAGTCTTAAGGGGGTGGTGAGGTTGCAGGATATTATGTTTTGGGAGCTCTAATGGAAGTTCAGGTTCTGGATAGGATGAGGCCAGAGAAAATTAATATAGCCATTATACCACACCGAATCTATCTTCAACAGTTGTTGAGGTTTTCGGAGGTGGTTGATACGGATAGTGATGCTGACCAGATTAATGTTACATTAATTTGATCCTCCCAGAAGGTTCACACCCTCCAATATATCAAAGACAAATACCCTGAAATGGCTCAACGGCTTGAATTTATTCTCCAGTTTAAGGAGGATCTCGCTCTCTCCCCTACTTTTGGTAACACAATAACTAAGGTAGAGGTTATCATCAATAAGGTGCACGTTCTAGCCATCCTTGATATGGGTGCTCTAGTAAATGTGTTTGCATCAAAGCCCATCAATAAAATTAAGTTAACGCCTAACATGTACTATTCACAAGAGTTTGGAACTGCAGGACTAACAATACGTGAGCTATTCTAGCCTACTCTTTTTTAACCATAAGTATTGGGAAGTTCCTACTGGATCCCCCCGCTGTAGCATTATCCAATAACGCCTACGACCTACTTATCAGCACGCAATTTATGATTGAGTATGACAGAAACATCAATATAAAACATTGATTTTCTTCCTTCTAAACTATGAAGTTCCTCTAGTCTTTACAAACGATGAGCCTAAGAAGAAGGAATATACATGTGTAGTTGAATATTCTTTAACCCTCACCCTTACTTATACCACATCAGGCAGAAACAACAAAAGGCTGCGTGACTCTGTGGATGGTTCAGAAGGCATTCCATTGTATGCGTCAGAGGAGGTAGTAGTCAAAGCGTGTGAACAAAAGGTGATAGACAACAAAATTCCTATTCAAATCCCCTGCAATTGCCTTCTACACAAAACAAACATTGATGGAATAAGCCCTATGGAATCTCAGGTGTTTCCAAGTATCCTAGACCCTGCCTACCAGAGACTTATCAATCTTCTGATGGTGATTCACACTAACAAGGATATGATTGTAGATAAGCATCAAGAGATGGAAAAGCTCTGTTGCTTCCCATTGAGGACATCCACCAAGTCCATATTATTGGTTCTATCCTATATATTGGGCTACCCACCGACCAGAAAATATGCGCTTTGACCAACATTCATATTTCTGATGATCTAACTCCCAATAAACTTAATAAAGTTTGCTCCATAACTGAAGTCATATAATGATATCTTCTCCAAATCCAATACTGACTATGGGCATATGAAGGGCTGGTGCCACATCATTGATGTTGGTGACGCCAAGCCTATTCGATCCAAGCCTTATCAGAAATCAAAAGTTGAGGAGCTCCAGATTGGGACAGAGCTTCAACAGCTACTGGACGCAGGGCTGCTGGTGCCATCACAAAGCCCCATGGTCATTCCTGCTTTTATTAATGAAAAAGAAGAATGGTGGACTTCAAGTAGTTATGGACTACTGCAAGCTGAATATCCTCACCAAGAAGGACAGCTACCTAATCCTGCGAATTGATGACGCTCTGGCACAACTCTCTGGGTTCAAGTTCTTTTCCGCTTTGGACTTGGTTAGCGGATACTGGAAAATGGACCTTTCTCCACAAGACCAGGAAAAGTGTGCGCTTATCTGCAGTGAGAGCCTTTTCTAACCTACTAATTACCACAAGGGTTGTGTAATGCAACCACATAATTCCAGTGATCCATGAACCACATATTGCAGGATCTAAAGCTTAGTTGTGTGATTGTATATATAGACAATATCACCGTTTTCTCCTGAACATTAATGAGCTCCTTTCTCATTTAAAGGAGGTTTTCCAACGTTCATATCCTCTCACATTAATCTGAAGCCCTCCAAATGTACATTCTTCCCAAAGAAGTTGTACTTCTTGGGCCACGCCATCTTCAGATGGGATCCAGCCTCTCCAAGATAAGGTTGAGGCGATATTTAAGATACCTGACCCCAAAACACTCTGATATATTCAGGTGTTTTTGGGAATTATGGGGTACTACCATCAGTTCATCCCCAAATCTCACTCAGCTCAGTGAGCCCCTCGTCCGACCTTTAACTAAAAACACCCATTTTCATTGGGGAGTGGAACAAAAAGCTGCTTTTGAAACGCTAAAAAAGCTGCTGCAGCAACGGCCAATTTTGCGCCACCCTGAAATAGTAAACCCTTTTATACTGTTTACTGATGCTTGTGATTATGCAGTTGGAGATATTTTGGCTCAACTGGATGAGCATGGGGTTGATCACCCTGTTTTATATTTTAGCAAGGTGCTTTCTAAGGCAGAAATGCAATTATAGCGTCACTGAGAAGGAATGCCTGGCCGTCTTACTTGCTGTTAAATAATATCTCCCTTTTTTATATGGGTCCTCATTTAAAGTGATTACTGACCACGTCTCTTTAAGAAGGTTAAAAAATATGAAGGATCCCACTGGGCGGTTGGTACGCTGGACTTTCTAGCTCTTTCCGGTATGATTTGATTATTGTACACCAAGATGGGATAAGCCACAGGAATGTTGATGGGTTGAATCAGCTGCCCATCCTTCACTTAGAAATTAGTGAAGCTCAGAAGCTACATGATCGCCTAATGACCCCTGATGCTTGGGATGTTGAGGACGAACCAGTCCGGAGATGCTAGCTCAACATTACCATAACATGAAGGTGGATAATGGCCATCTATACAAGAAGGTAGGGTTGATCTGGTTAACCTACCTCCGACCCTAAGAGCGAGTACCTGTCATTATGGAGTCTCATGCCCTCCTAGGGCATTGTGGAGTGTGGAAAACCTATGAATGGGTAAAAGAACGCTACTATTGGGAGGGAATCATGGAGACCATTGTCGAAGTCTTGGATGCTTGTCTGACATGAAAAAAGCAATTTAGCTTTAAAATAAGTGTCAATATTAACCTACCACCCCTCAACAGCCTTTCCACACAGTAAGTATTGATATGGTTGGCCCTCTACCCCAAACTATGGCAGAAATTAAATTATTGGTAGGGATTGATCACATTACCAAATGGGTTGAGGCAGTGGCTATCCCAGCTCAGATGGCAAAAGCCAATGCTAATTTCCTCTACCAGTATTTTTTACCTGACACAGATGCCCTCAAGTTTTTCTCTGTGATAATGGTAAAAACTTTACCTTCCGTTTGGTGAAGATTCTTGAGACTTCCATGGGCATGCAACAGCTCTTTTCTGCCCCACACAACCCTTCAACCAAAGGTACCATGGAAAGAGCCAATGGGACATTGGTATCTATATTACAGAAAAAGCCCAACTCAGACCCCCTTCACTGGGATCAATACTTATTCAGTGCCCTCATGGCCTAAAGTCTCAGTTACCACCAGAACCTTAAGATTTCTCCTTTCCGTGTGTTGTATGGATGGGAACCTGGGGTGCAAGCATTATTGCAAAGAAATTTTCACTAATAGAACTGACCCCAAGTAAGCCATGAAGAAGTTGGCTCAGCACATCAATCAGCTACAATCAAAGGCAATAACCAACTTGGCAAAGACTGTCACAAAAGAGGGTCAAGTTGCTAATGAGCTCTGGGATCCTCTTCCTTCCGTTCAAGTATCAGACTTGGTGCTTTATTAACACAATTGTATCACCCCTAGAAGGGAGCAACTTGAGTTTATTTAGGAAGGCCCTTTTGTAGTCACCTACAAGTGAAGAGAGGAGTACTTTATCAAATCCCTTGCTACCAGAGTTACTATTAATTGAGTTAATGGCTGATTCTGACGGCCATTCTCTCCCCAACATTAATGAGGGTAGTGATGTCAGACATTTGCCCTCCTGGCTACAAGAGAAGATTGTTGTGGGTCAAAATCAGCTGAGAAGTGGAAATGTCAGACATTTACTAGTATGATATAATGATACCGAGTTAGGTAATATTGAGGAAGTTGGACAAAAGACCATGGTTGATCCTTGGTGGAACCCCACAAATCAGGGTAACGCTAGTTCCAATACCTCACAAGCAATTAAATTAATATAAACAGTCAGATTATTTTGACTTCACAGTAGACTCTGAGGCGTCCATTGTATGGGTCTCCTCCAGCCCCTACCATACCATTTAAGCACCTATGTGGGGCCACATCTGTTTATATGTGTGGCAGGGGTCCCTTCAAGGTGCAATATTTTTTGTAGAAGGGGTTGGCTAAAATAGATTAACTCATTACTCCACTGGCACGTCTTGCCCTAAAATAATTCCCCATTCATTGTTAAGCTTAAATGAAGCGAGTTTTACAAGCTTCAATAAACTAACTTCACATATTTTTATTTTGGACTAGTCTAAGCTATTCAGAACTTATTATTAAATTTTCCTCTAACCTTAATACAGCTTTTATTTTTAACTGAGGTAAGGTGACCAGGGAACAAACATTACCAAACTAAAAATTAAACTAAAAAAGTAGCTAATTGACTCAAATAAAACGCCCAAATAAGTGATTGAATGGATCACACCAAACTAAAACAACCTACCAGGTGGGCGGCGTTGACTGCTTATCCCTCTATGGTGGAAGGGGAGGGGGATCGGTGTGCTCATCCTCAGCAGCAGCTATCTCTTCAAATCGTAGGGTGTATTCTAAGGCAGATGATAAGGGCGTTGGGGCATCAGCGGTATGTGGTTCAAATCACTGATGATTGGTACTTCTGAGAAATTTTTAATCATACAAATGGCAGTAATATTTTGGCTAAAGCTTTCTCATCTTTAATGAGGGTTTCTAGTAGTTCAACGAATGTTGCAATGTTGATTTGGCTAATTTTAGTTTTTCAGATTCCATGCTACAGTTACCACGTTCTAGATAGCATTGGTTACATCTTTGTGTAGTTGTTTTACATTAATCTTACTTTTGGAGTAAGATTTTTGGGGATAACAGGAGGTGGAATTCCTCCTGTAAGCATCCCCACTGATTTAGCGGCAGTTTGTGGAGGGGATGTCAATGTGGTGTGACGGCTGCTTCTTCTGCAAGCTGATGGTCGCTATGAAATGGTTTGGCATTTGGCTTTAGGGTCATATAAATGAGGGGGAATTCTGAACCCCATTTTGCATTACAGAACAGGTCAACTTGCAGTGATAGTTCTTCAATGATATTACCTGATTCGTCAATTTATCCAAAAACTCCAATGGGTTCTGGAAAAATTGGATTGAGGAATTAAAGTATGGTTGAGGATTGTTTGATTTGTTGGGTGTTGCATGGGATCAAACTGAGGTCCAAACCTGCGCTTGATTTGTGGAATCATGTGTGGCTTTTAGACAAGGTGAAGTCTGATTGGTGGCTGTAGGTGCAGCTGTAGCAACAGGATTTGGGGGAGGGGGAAGTATGAATTGTACCCCATGCCAGAATTGATGCAGGGTGGGCAGCGGATTGGTGGCTGTCAGCTAAACTATTAGCACTTTTGGAAGCTGCTATATATTAGCACTTGCATTTCAAGTGGTCTAACTCAAAACAGGACATACAAGTTGTCCATCCTCCCTCAACAGAGGCCCAGAATGGATGGTCGGGGGCAGAGGGGATAGCAGCATGAGGGGGAATTGACAGGGAAATTTTGTTCATTTCAGGGCTGATTGTGTCATATGCCCAAAGCCCAGTGAGGCGTGTGCCCTATTTGGGACCACGAATTGCAAGATGGGGTTGGAGCTATAGTCTGCCAAACCTTCCATCATCTCCTGGTGGAGAACCTCATGGGAAGGTGGGTAGGCAAACCAGAGAACTGAACCACCAAGGTGGTGTCCACTGGAATCTGGGTCCATGTTGTTGGGAGAGGTGTATCCTGGAAGACCAGGGGCACCATTGCCACAACGGTGACATCATATTTACATGTAAAGCTGTGATCAAAATACCACTTGTAGGGGTAGAAGTATAAACAGGCTGGTGTCATCACCACCTGAGCCATTTCAATAATGGCTTGGTTGTTGTAGAGGAAAAGTTGCTCATACCTGACCCTAAGGACAAAATGCATGTTGCTCCAGGGAGCACCAGGGGACAAAAGGGCAATGCTTGGGTTTGATCAAGGTGGGTGTCAAGATTCTTGGGAGTAATGAAGCATCCCAGGGATTTGATATGGCTGGACTTTCCAGTCTGAGCACATTTTCCTGTCAGAAAAAAACGGTGAGGATGTTTCACTGCTGCCCCACACTGGGGCAGCTAACAGGGAATCCAATGACATTGGAGCAAAACTATGGCAGGCAATTAGGTTTTTATTTTTTTATTAACCATATAAATTTCTTGGGAAGTTATGCTGAGCAAAAAAAGAGAGTTTAATCTTTGCGCAATTATGATATGACTGGATGATAAGCCCTAAGTCATTATAGCAGAATGGGTAGGATCTGCCAAGTTTAATATAGTATTAATTATTTGAGTGCCTCGAGATGAGGTGATATTGGGTTATTGGGAAATCACCTCAAATTAGGCGATGGTGAAATTAAAGAATGAAGAATTGATGGAGCCAATGAGATATGGCGAACTAGATTACTAAACCATATAAGCGATAGCATCCAAAGTCACTACAGTATAGGTGAAAAGAGATGATCAAGAGGAGGAGGCTGTTAATAGTTTAGAGAAAAAAATGGAAACAGCAAGAAGCGGCTGTATTAAGTATATTAAATAAAGAAAGTGAGAGCGAGTGCTCCTTTATTTATTTTGAAAAGTTTATTCTGTTGTTTTGAGGACAACAATCATCCTATCATTGGTCCTAATTGCTCAGTGGGTTGAACCCTATGCAAAATCTGTGAGCGTATCTCTTAAATACCGCCAATTTCATAACATTTGTGCTCACTACAGGGGGCCCATTGATCAATAAAACAAAATGATAAAAACTCAGCTGCCTGCTATGTTGCATTCATTTTGTTTTGATAAAAACTCTACCCAACACTCTGAATCAGTTGCCACTGCAGAGCTAAAACTGGATTCGGACACATTGCTTAAAAAACAAGATGAGCTGCTCCAGGATGTTTTCTGCAATAAGCTGCCCCATTTGATCGTGAAGGGAATATTCATAGGTTCTTTAAGTGATTTGAAATTGCAACTGAAGGAGCTTTAGATAAACGAAGAGTAAAACTTTTGATTTCTTCCTTAGATGTCAGAAGTGCCGATCAAGTCATATGTTACCTTTCTGGCAGCTCCATTACTTACCAAGAAGTTAAAGAGATGGTGCTATGGTTGTTCAGCAAACTGCAAAGATGTCACAGCAGATGGCCGTGTTTTTGACCATCAGGTTTCAGCAGAATGAGACCCTCATCGTGTTTGCTGAGCAATTTATAGTGGAAGCTCATGTGCTAACTGGGGCCAGAATTCTAGCCAAATATGATGTGTGTATTGCGATGACTTCTACTGTAAAACCATACCGTGAGTTACATAACGTTATGACCCCACTGTTGGATGAAGATGTACCTTTGCTTAAAATTGTTCAGTTTTTGCGCCGTATATCAGCCAACTTCCCTCCACCTAATACCAAGCAGAATTCTTCCGTTATATCTGCCAAGTCATCTTACTTGGGGGACTCTGCTTGTCCAGTTCACATTCCACCAAGTTACCCTCAGCGGTTAAACATACACCCATACCTGCTTATTGTCCCAGGCCCAACTATCGTTCTAAACCTGTTTATGCTGATCACTTCCAGCCCAACTCTCGCCGTGGCTTGTTTTATATTAATCAGGGACATGGACCCTAAAGGGTCAGATGTTTCATATGCATTCACCAGGCATATGTCATGATGGTGCCCTAATCAACTGTTCTCTTGTGTATGGACGGAACAGTACAACCAGGGAAAAGTCAGAGCGGAACTGAGAAGCGACTCATTATCTCCGCTATACCAGACGTCCCACCTGAACCCAAATTAGAATATTTAACAGAAGTTCCCTTGCACAATGAGTCAGTATTATATCAGCAGCTGGTTTGGGTGGTGAATGTTTTGACACGAGTGCAGTCTGTGGCTATGCAGAAGAGGGGCCCCAGATGCAGGCTGAGCCGTATTCTTTCCAAATGTTCAACCAAGTAACCCCTGAAAAGTTAGACCCCTCCTTGGATGCACCTTTTTTGCAAGCAGTAAGCGCCGCTCTTCCAGTCAAAACTATTATAAAACAACACCCCAGAATTGGTAAAGGGATTGCATGTTTTTTTGGAAATGGAGAATCCTGAGATGTCAATGTTATAAATATTTGAGATGCGTCTTACTCCAAATGTACTTACTGTGACCTGGTTGTAGCTAAGACCCAAGTCCATGCCATAATAAATACTGGTGCTCCCATCAATATAGTCTCCTCTAAATTGGTGGCCAGGTTTTCATCAAAATTGGTTTAGAACACCGGATGGTATACGGCGTTGCTGGAGCAGAAAATACAGTCTCTGAGGGAGCATACAGCGCGCTTCCGCTGCAGTTTGGTTCCATTATCATGGTAGCCCCAGCTATAGTGTTACCAAATAGCCATTATGATCTGCTAATTGGACCTGCTTTCTTGTGACACTATGGGGCTGTCATTGACATGACAGATGAGACTTTTGAAATATTGGGTCAGCGAATCCCAATTCACTTCACCTCTAGCAGAGTACCAAATGATCTGGTACATTTGGGTAATTTTTAATTTAGCTTATAGAAACTAAGTAATCCCAGTGCACTAACATCAGTTAAAGGGAAAACCTGGGCCCCTTCCTCAATAATTTTTTTGAATAACAAGGGCTGCCTCTTAGAGCGGCCAGACCTATATCTATTCCATCTGGGCATCAAGTTATATTGAACACTGAGTTGGTGGTTGAAATTTCAGATGGACTTTATGGGGAGGATATTGGGCTGTATCAGCAATCACGGTTTGAGCCCCATGTGGCACCAGGCATTATGTTACCAGGGCAATGGGAGATCAAAGTTTTAATTTCAAATCTACAAATGGTACTACTGCAAATACACCGCCACCAAATAGTGGCATACTTACACTTAATTCCATAGAGGAGGTTCTTTCATTTCATGAATTTGGGTCACTTAAGAAATTAGGGTTGCTTTTAAACCACAGCTCAATGTAATGGCAGTTGTATCGCGTGATGAATTAATGAAGCTGTCAGAACCACAAAAGTATAGGGCAATCTCTTTATTTCAAAATATAAAGGGATTTTTGCTAATGATGACCACAATTTAGGATGTGCGTGGGGGTGGTTCATAGGCTGGACACTGGAGATCATCTCCCATCAGGTCAAGGCTTATCCGCTGATCAAGGGTGGCAGAAGAATTAGTAACTGGGAAATTTGACAAGCTATTAACGCAAGGATGCTTGAAATATCCAAGAGTCCATGGGCTTTGCCTGTTCTGATTGTAAAAAGAAAGAATGCACCAACCGTGTAGTAATAGACTACTGAAAGCTTAACAGCATCACCAAAAAGGAAACTATCTCATACCACGGATTGATGATGCTTTGGATCGGCTAGGAGAGCTCTGTTCTTCTCAGCTATGGACCTTATCTCGGGCTACTGGCAATTGAGTTGCCAGTGGCAGAACAGGAAAAATGTGCCATAATCACGCCCAAAGGTCTTTTTCAACCAACTCGGATGCCACAAGGGCTGTGTAATGCCCCAGCTACGTTTCAACAAGCGATAGACACTATTCTTGGGGACCTAAAACTGTCATGCGTCCTTGTATACCTTGACGACAATAGTTTTTTCTCCCAAACTTTCTATGAACACCTTAACCATATAGAAGCAGTATTCCACCAGCTCGCTGAGGCCAATATCACGATCAAAACTCAGAAATGCCATTTTCCAAGGACCAGCTGGAGTACCTAGAGTTTGTGGTTGATGCCACAGGGCTTTATACCTCAACCAGCTAAGGTAGAAGATATTCAAAAAATGACTCCACCCTATAACAAGCAGGATATACAGGTATTATTGGGAATGGTCATCTATTACCAGCACTTCATCCCTAACTTCAGTTGTATTGGGGGCCCACTATTTGAGTTATTAAGAAAGGAAACCATTTTCAAATGGATGGAACAGCAGCAAAGCACTTTTGATACACTTAGAATGGCACTGATCAGTGCCCAGTGTTATGCTATCCTAACTTTAAAAAAGAGTTCATTATTCAGATGGATGCGTCCCTTACCGAGGTTGGGGCAGTCCTATCCCAAAAAGATGAGGAAGGAGAAGAGCACCCCATAGTATATTGCAGTCATAGCTTAAACAGCCATGAGCGCAACTATACTGTGACCGAGCAGGAGTTCTTAGTGGTGATCTATGCCTATAAGTAATTTTGGGTGTATTTGAATGGGGTGAAATTCAAATTTGTAACAAATCATGCCTCGCTACGCTGGTTACAAAATCTGAAAGAACTGAAAGGGCGCCTGGCCCAATGGGCTCTTAAATTGAAGGCATACAATTTCAGAATTTTTATTTAACCCAGAGCAAAATACCAGAATGCCAATTGGTTATTGAGATTACCCACGAATGCAGTTATGGCGGTTCTGAGTGATACCATGTTTGATAATATGCTTAATGGCAAGTACGATGATGAACCGCCCCCAGTCATCAAGGTTTTGGATGGAATAAGGGCCAATAAGTTCCAGTAAAATGGGGAATTTTATAAGCGGGTAGGGGGCACTACCATGAATATCCCAAGACCTTCCATTCGCCTAACTATTATTACGAGTTCACACTGAGTAGTTGGACATGGTGGAATACAGAAGACCATGGAATTATTGCAGCCATAGTATTACTGGGATAGCATGAATTTCGATGTACTTGATACTATCTCCTCCTCTCACCAGTGCCAAGTGGAAAAGTCATTCCGCCAGAAGACTTTATACCAGTTAGTAAAGCCACACTTCATCTGGCACACCGTTTTAATTGGTGTTGTGGGTCCCTTGCCAACAGGGGCAAACCAGTCCAAATACATCCTGGTAGCCATTGACCACTTGACCATGTGGGTTGAGGCACAACCAATACATGATATGGGGTTGCTACCGGTGTCCAAGTTTGTTATGGAGTGTATAATTCAGCAACATAGTCGTCCCCAGTTTACCCATACTGATAATGGAACTAACTTCACTTCCCACATTCTTCCAAAGCTTAATGAGCTAAAGGTCATCCGAGGGGTTTTGACAACCCCATACAACCCTGAATTAAATGGAATGGTGGATTGGGTTAATGGGACTTTAGTGAACATACTCCATAAATTAGTAGTGGATTGCCCCTTGGATTAGAGCTCCCTTTTGTCCACCGCTGTCTTTGCCTATAATATCAGTTATCATTTGGCCATGGGGAAGAGTCCCTTTCAATTACTATATGGCTGACACCCTGACCTTCCAGCGCTGTTATACTTCTGTTAGAAGATACTGGAGGAATGGATCTCCAACAATATTTGATGACTCTAGCTGACACCTTAATCAAATTGCATACTGAAGCATACTTGTTCAGTTTAGCCAAGAAAAATATGACTCAAGCTGATGATCAGGTATGGCGTAGCAAATTAGCACAGTTCAAAGATGGGGACATGGTCCTATTCCATTATCAAAACAGTTTCAGATGGAAACACAAGTTGGCCAGTATCTGGATTGGGCCATTTGAAGTTATTGAGAAGACCAGGGTGGAAGAATATACTATCAAGGACCCTGCTAGCGGTCAGATCATCAACAGTATGCATGTGAAGTTCCTCCAGGGTTATAAGCAATAGGCGCCTTATCATCCAGTCATAGGGGGGTTAATGTCGCAATTCTGATATGACTGGATGATAATCCCTAAGTCATTATAGGTGAATGGGTAGGATCTGCCAAGTTTAAATTATTATTAATTATTTGAGCGCCTCGAGATGAAGTGATATTGGATTATTGGGAATTCTTCTCGAATCTACAATGGTGAAAGTAATGAATGAAGAATTGATGGAGTTAATGAGATATGGCGAATTAAATTACTAAGCCATATAAGCGGTAGCATCCAAAGTCACTACAGTATAGGTGAGAAGAGATGATCAAGAGGGGAGGCTGTTAGTAGTTTAGAGAAAAATGGAAACAGCAAGAAGCGGCTGTATGAAGTATATTAAATAAAGAAAATTGTGGGAGCGAGTGCCCCTTATTTTTTTGAAAAGTTTATTCTGTTGTTTTGAGGACAACAATCATCCTATTATTGGTCCTAATTGCTCAGTGGGTTAAACCCTGTGCAAAATTTATTGGCGTATATCTTGAATAGCACCAATTTCATAACAACCTTAATACAGTTGAATACTGAATGATCCAAGATCAAGAGGGCCTGTTTTTTATCTTACCCAACAAAGCTTAATAAAAAACTTAAAAACCTAACTTTATAAGCTTTTAAAGTTTAAGTATTTTTAATTAGTGGTATAAATCCCATATTGCTGGATTTTGGTAATTTAAGCACTAAGTGAGCATCTCTAAAGGCCAAAATCCAACACTGACCAAAATCTGCAATTCTTGGTAAAATGATTGGTGAAACTCACTAAGGGTTCATCCTTTTGAAATTGGTTATAATATGAATTCTTGCTTGCACTTCAACATGTGCGTGGAAATTCCAAATTCTTTCATAATGGCCTCCTTATCCTCTGAGTGTGATCATCTTTCCCCTCTCTAGATGGGTTTGTAAATTTTTGGCGTCTGGGTACGCTGTCACTGAGTTGGTTTTTGCACAGGGTATTAGCCACTGAGCAACCAAATTGGATGTATGGGGATCGCCGATTCTTTTAATAAAACTTTTGATAAAATATATATGGAGCTATCACCCCTTATTTCTACTTTTATTTTAAATATCTCGCAGACCTTTCTGCGCTCCTCTTTTCCTCATAAAAGACTATCTCCTTTTAATCTTCCATCAGGCTCTTTATACCTTGATTCCCCAGCCAGATAAATCCTTGGCTTGGTAATCCTTTATTATTCTTCCTTTTTTGAGTTGCTCTCATTTGTATCAAATCTAAGCATAATTCCTCTTGATTTGCCAAATGTTCTCATTTTTCTCAATTATAATTTGTGTATCCTTTTTCGTAAATCTCAAGACTCATCTCAATTCCCCTTTGATCTTCCAATATGGGTAGCATATTGTCCAGTCTAAACCAACTTCCTGACAGGGGTAATGCTAGGTTCTGACACTTGTCTAAACAGTTCATCACTGTTAAAGCCTTTTGACAACCACCATAACCAGACATTGTCATGTCAAACAATTGGAAAAACACAGGAGCGTTATCCTGATGGGATGTAGGTTATTTTGGCGTAGCTTTAAATTCCTTAAAGTTTTTCTAGCCAACTCTCCTGGTTTGGTTACTCACCTAACTTGAGGAATGATTTCAGGAGTCATCTCAGAAATGGATGCGAATGCAGTCATCATATTTTGTGGAATAGTCACCTTCCCCACTGGAGTCAGGGTTTTCTTTTTGGTGTCAATTGCCGCATAGGGCTCATATTCACATTTGTGAATCTTCAACTCCCCAACTTGCTTAATGAGCCGTTTTATATCTGCATTGAATGCCTGTAATTGAAGGTGATCCACTTAACATTCCGTTTTCAAGATCAATATTTCTCAAACTAAATCTCCTTTCTTTTTCTTTAATGACGTTAATTTTCCTTGTATCTCATCGCTGAAACTAAAGATATCTTTGACTTCTTGCTTGATCTTGGTAACTCTCTCCTCCAAGGCAGCGAATTTTAATGATCAGAAGAATTTAAGGAGATCTTGTTGACAGTTTCCAACTTCATCCAGAGTTTTCTTAACTTGTCCTTCTAGGACATTTTGTCCTAGTATACAACTCAACTACACCCCAGTAGGGAGCACCAATCTTTAGAATTCTATAGGCTTTGATGCTTGTTCACAAATATTAATCACTAATATTATAAAATGCACATGTTTGGTTTGTGCAATCCTTGCGTTGTCTGATGATATATGATACTTGATTGATAATATTATGAAGACTATTATCTGTAGTTGAATAGACCACTAGTTTCTGGTCTTACGCTTAACCAGTATCTTTCCTCAAAGTACTCTAGATGTCCTCAGTAGAGATTTATTCACTTATCCTCCTAACTTGATCCACACTAAGATCCTAGTTTATGGCCTTTCTCTGGTGATATGAAGTTGGCAGAAATTACCATCTAAGTTCAGCTTCTTTTCTCAGGATCCTCAATTCTTACTCTTTAACTTTTTAAAAAGTCTCCAATTAAAGCACACAGCAATAAATACTTGAAGATGAATATAACTAGAAGGGGATGTGGCATAGTTGGGATGGGCATCACACAATCACCCCTCACGATGCAGGTTTTAATCCTGTCATGGCAGAAATTGTATTTCTGTTCCAAGAAGATATCAATACATGATGATTTATGCATCATGCCTCAGTCCATCAAGCGAATTAGTTAAGTTAGGTCATGTAATTCTGGCTTATCAGAATACGCATAAAAAGGTTATACACCCAGTAATTGGGTTTTGTCTTCCACTCCTATATTTTTACTCCCTACTCCCTATTCCTTCTTTTGGTGTGGTATATCTGCCCCAAGGTTGGCTCACCTTGAATAGTATTTTTACTAAATTAAATGAATAGAACTAAAATCAATAATCAAAAACTTTTCTTTCTTGTTGCAATCACTTTTGCAACCTATTCAATTCAAGTATGAATCTAGTTTGATGTTCTCACAGAGGAGATTAGTCTGCGCCCATGTCAGGGAGCAGTTGGGCAAGTAAGGTAAGAGGAGCAAGAGGAAGGCCCGCGCCTCCAACGTTCAAAAACGCCCTGGAGAAACTGGCGGAATAGAGAAAAATTTTAAAAAACTGGCGGTCACTATTTCCCCAGAGATACTTGCATGGCAAGCACGATGCAACAAGTACATCAATACACCACACTCCCAGCCACTCTCGTCTTTGGAATTCAGAATCCGCTTTTCTCTGGACATCCAACAAATGGCCTTTTGGGAAAAATTTTGTGAAGATGTGCACACAATTTTCCTGACTGCGGTGTATGTCGCACCTCACTCCATGTCACGCGGTTGGCTGAACTAGGTTTCAAAAACAAAGAGGCAGCAGACGAGGCTGCGGCAGTGCGCGTAGTGGTCAACCTCTCCAAAGGGCAATGTGTCATTAAAACCAAATGCACCAGATGGACATAATCAAAACAAATTTTCCTCACGTTTGACTTTTTGCCTACTACAGTAAAACGTGATATTTTGGAACAACACCTGAAAGATGGTCTCGCCGTATATGGCAAAATACAATCTTTCAAAATGCAACGCTTCACGCTGATGCCACACCTGTGCACCAGCAAAGCCATCGCAGTCCTGACCCCAACTGAGGAGATCATGAAGGACCTAACCCATATCCCACACTCCACTTTTATTAATATTGCAGGGCATACTACTCACCCATTCCGGGTGACAGTGGACAGTGCGCCCCCCATCTGCACCCACTGTGACGCGTTTGGCCATAAGGCGCATGCATGCCCCACCAAAGAGGGCGTCACATTCCAAGAGCACCCCTCAGCGGCTATGGCCAGCGGAGAGGCACACTATGAACCAACTGCAAGCACCAAAGAGGCTTTCCCATGAGGAGCACAAGGCTGCTACCTACTATTAAAGCCTATCTCCCCGCAAGAGCAGAAGAAGTCCAAGCAGGCCCACAGGGCCGCGGCCAAGGAAGTGGCCAAAGCCACCACAGCTATCCCACACTCCCAACGCCAGGAGGACATTGAAACCTTCGCGGTGGAAGCAACTTAGGAATCCATCAACCAATCAGATTGGGAAGCCCATGCTGAGTGGGCCACTCAATCTGAGGATCTGATGGGGACTCAATCTCAACCAATCATTGCACCCAAGCTCCAGTCAAAACTGACTTGGTACCCATCCCAACTGAAAATTTTTTTTGACTTACTCAACGGTGCACCAAACTCATCTGCACTGCAAAAAATTCGTCCGACGTTGGGAAAACAAAAAGTGAAGGTTAAAGCCAATGCAACTCTTTCCGCAAAAATTAACAAAAATCTTGATAGCGTTGCTGCTAACACCCATGCTGCTGTGAAGGCCTGTGGGGATCTAGAGGAGGCTGGTGGGCCTGGGTGCCCACCCCCTCACACCTAAGGTGCGATGGGGGAAACCTTCACTTTAGGGATGTTGAATATCGCTGGACTCAAGGCCTCCCCATCCCAGGCTAGGAAACTGAGTTTTTTACAAAAAAATTACCAGTGGACATCCTGTCTATCCAGGAGTCCCACTGTCCACGAGGTTCCAAGGAAGCTTGGAAAACAATGCTCCTCCCATCCCTATCCTTTTGGTCAGAGCACTGTGGGGTGCTAGTTTGGAGAAACAATCTCTTCAAATTTTTATCATCAGAAAAATTTTTAAATGGCTGATTTCTCATTGTCACTTTCTCGTGGGCTGATGTAGTGCACGCAATCATCAACATCTATGCCCCAAATGGTGCATGCGAGCGTCAAGAATTTTTCTCATTGGTCAAATCCCTCCAGCTACCCCCAGACCCTTTTGTAGTTAGTGACATGAACTGTTGGCTAAACACACCAATGGACTGGTGGCCTTCCTAACCCCACGCCCCCAGGGTCATGCAGAACTGCGCGTTCTAAAGGCCACCCTCAGGTTAATGGATGCGCTGCTGCAACATGCCCCACTGCTCAAAAACATGATGCGCCCCCATGTCCACAATGGCCAATTAAGGTCCATGACCCGCATCAACCTTATACTAACGCCAGCAAAATTCCAACCCCACTTCTCCCACTTCAAAACAATAAAAATGGAATTCTCTGACCATCAACTGGTCTCGATAACCTACCACCTACCTGTCACAGCTGCTATGGCCCCACATTGGTGCAAAATCCGCCCCTCCGAGCTTTCATCGCCAGGATTTTCCATGTGGGTGGAATCAGCAACTTTGGTAAAAGAGTTTGTTGCACTGTTTTGCACGGACCCCATTTCCACATGGGGAACTTTCAAAGATGATACCATCCGCCACTCTCACCATCTCTCCTCCAGACGCTCATGAGCCACATCAGCGGTCATTTAGCGTGCTCTGGCAGAGTTGGCACACCTGGAGTCCAATATCCCAGCTACAGGATACAGCTTTGCATGGGGATGGAAGTGAGCGGAGGCAGCCGTCCACCTCAACGCACTCAAAAGGCAACACAAACATCTGGTTTGTGTTCAGTACAGGGCCAAACGCATCACAAAAGGTGACAAGTGCACTGCACATCTCTTTAAAAAACTTTGCACCATGCTAGAGCATGGCCTGCACACAGGTGCGAAGATTGGATGATTTCATTGTGGATACACCAGCTGAAGTGGCAATCGAAACACAAAAGCATTACTCCAAGTTGTACCAATCCGATCCAATTCAGCTGGCCAAAGTGGCAGAATTTCTTGACTGAGCCCACATCTGCACCTTTTTCAATACCCGGAAAAATGAATTTAATTACTCTGAATGAATTATGGACAGCCATTTGCGGTGCACAAAACCAAAAATGTCCAGGCCCAGATGGCATTCCATATGAATTCTACAAAAAGTATTTCAAATATATATTCTCATTGCTGTTCACCTCACTCAACCAGAGCCTGTTGGAAACGCACCTCCTACCAGGAGGGCATGAGGCCTTTACTGTCACACTCTTCAATAAAAAGGGATAAGCTAGACTTAGTCAACTGGCGCCCCATTTCTTTAACGAACACAGACACTAAAATTTTAACAAAAAATCATGGCTAACCGTTTAGGGACTGTAGCATCTGTCACCATCTCCCCAGAACAATTTGGTTTCATACCCAGAAGGTCGATTTGGGATAACGTGCACTCTTTCACTAATGCATGTCAGTCCACAGCCTCTGGGGCACTTGTATTCTTGGACCAACAGAAGGCCAATGATAGAGTAAACTGGGAATACTTCAGGGCCTGCCTCCATCAATTCCGCTTACCCCCTCGCTTCATAAACTGGGTGATGCTGCTCATGGAATCTGAAACAATGGCAGTACGTGGCCCTGGCTTCCTAATGGAGTAGTCCGCCCTCAAAGGGGCTTGCAACAAGGGGACCCCCTCAGCCCACTCTTATACAACTTCAGCCTTGACCCACTACTGCGAAATGTGAATGCCCAACTCACTGGGGTCCATGTGCCAGGCCAAACCCCAGTCAAGATAATGGCGTTCACAGATGATTGTGTGGTTGGGGTGTCTAATAATCAAGATGCACGCGCGCTTGAAGCTCTCATCCAGGAGTATTCCCGGGTAAGTGACGCGTTACTGAATGCTTCCAAAACTGAAATCATCCTCCTTGGTCGGTATCAAATCTGCTGGGCCCCAACAACCAGTGCCCAGCCCGGCCCATCTGCTCGCACATGTGCTCGCCCTCACAGCTCACCCCACACCGCCCCACTAGTGCTCCCCTTCATGCCACGCCCTACCATAGGGCCAATTTGTCATCTGGGCGTGTGGGTGGAGGCAGGCGGATATGCGTCAGCAGTAATGGAGTGCCATATTCTGGACAACGTGATGAAGCGAATCGCCTCTCTCAGAGCCCACCCTACTTCCCTTACTGGCAGGGTTGTTTTAGCCAACTCTATGCTCCTCTCCAAAGTCTGGTTTGGAGCCCACGCCATCGCCTTCTCCCAAAGCTTCTTCAAATCCTTGTATGCCCTGCTGCAAGGATGGCTTTGTTCAGGCCGCCCTCCACCAGTATGGCTAGAGGTCATGTTTGGCCCTCATCATCATGGTGGCATGGGTCTGCTCGACTTCAGAGCCCATGCTGCCAAGATCTTGGGTACCTGGATAGCGGCCATCACCGCCCCTACGCTCCCCTCCCAACACTGGTCCCGCGTGGCCCACTCCAACTTCTCCTGAGCCTTGGGCCTCAACAATCCATCAAACCCCCACTCCCTGATGAATTCCTCGCATCACACACATCGGCCACAGGTCCTCACGGTACTAAAACCCACTACAAACGAATCCTCCTTTCCATGCGGAGTGCTGAGTGGAGAATTTGTATTAGCGGACACACAGCACATAGAGGCCGCCCCTCTCTTCAGTTCACACAGGAGGTACAGAAGCTACCCATTCAAGATGGCTTGATCCCCACACGGCCCCGTGTCCTATCCAGAGTGGACTACCTGGACTTGATGGACATCCCCTATTACATTGAGACCCAGAAGACTATTTTGTAATACGCACACCACCCTCTGTGCAGCCTCAAATCCGTTCACATGTGTGGCGCTGCCTGAGGTGGGTGTACCATATGGCTGAGCGCTCTAACGCTTTATACTCATCCTGCGTCGTGTGTGGCCAGTATGGAACGCTGTTCCACCACCTGGAGAAGTGCCCTACCTCTAAGTGATATGGCGCGAAGTTCAACGTCTTCTTGACCAGGATCAAACACATCCCTTCAGTCTGTCAAGAGATATGTTTGGTATATCCATGGTATCCTCCGTTCCACCCTCCCTCTGTGCTCTGGTGGTCGTAATCGCCATGTGGACTATCCACACGATTGTCTTGGATGCCATCACCGACTCCACCTCCACCCTCCCAGAAGCTGTCCACAGATTTTGGTCCCATTTGGTGCACCACTTTCAGGTGTGGATGTTTGAGTACTTCCCACTGCATCACCAATAGCTGGTCTCCTCCTGGTTCCCATATTGGTTCATAAAATCGGACCCTTTCCTAACACGTGTTCAATAGTGGCTACGGCCCCCTCACACACGTTCCCTCCCCCTCCCCATAAGTGGCGTTCCCGCTGGCAACAAGAGATAGCATCGCTTCTCTGGGGTGCCTTCCCTGGTTCTAAGTTTTGTTTCTCTTGGGTTGACATTTGGAAGTTTCCGTCCCCTGGTTGGCCTTCCTCGCAATAAATTCAAAATTCTCAGGGGAATTTATAGAGTGAATTTGGTGCCCGATATGGTTGGAACCTCAGCCATGAAATGGCAGCTGTTGCCATTGAAATAATATTCAGTCATCTCATCTGTGATGTTCTTCCCCATCCTGGTTAGGATTCTGTCATTGGACATCCTTGAGACCTAAAATGACCAGTTAGAAAACGTGTCCCTAATGTTTTCCAATCATTCTTAGCAAATCAACCATATTTGGCAAGCGACCTGCTTAAGTAATGGGACTTGTTACTCATTATGGCAGGTCACAAACCAAACGATTGATTCACTAGTCGCAGGTGGTATCTCTCACCTTGAAACTTGCTCCTTACATTTCCAATCAGTCAGGAAAGAAACCTGACTGATCCCATATAGTACACTTGATAGTTAATCATCCATCAACTATCAGATGCCCCATTTTGTCTACAACTCTGCCTGACGATCTTAAGCATTCACCCAGATCAATCCCTGAAGGATCCAAACCAGGCGATTTACCTTAAAATCCTCTAAACATTGTTAACCTGAAATTGGGATCAAATATATCCAATTCACTCGCTATAGGGAACTACCCTCTAGCGACCCATGGTAATATAGACGACTGGAAATGTGGGCAAAAAGCCCAACAAGATGCCTGAAGGACGTCTAGCCCGATGGGCTCTTAAACTGCAGGCTCATGACTTTGAGATCCTCCATCAACCTGGAGAAAAACACTAGAATGCTGATTGCTTTTCAAGTCTACCAACAATTGCTGTTACGGTGGATCTGAGCGACATAATTTATAATAAGATGTTTAACAGAAAGTATGATGATGAGCTACACCAAGTCATAAGGCATTAAATGAAATGTGAACCAATACCTTCCAGCATAACGAGGAGGTATACAAATGAATTAGAGTATTTGACAGTGAACTTTCCGTGACCCTCATCACAGCCTAGCATTATCATGAGCATGCATAAGGCAGTTGGACACGAGGGCATGTGTAAGACTATGCAAGTATTTCATCGTCAGTATTATAGGTAAAGCATGAACTTTAATGTGCTTGAAATTATTTTTTCTGCCACAAGTGTCTAGTGGAATAGCCATTCAGCCAGATGACTTCCTATCGTTTAGTGAAACCCCATTTTGTGTGCATACAGTTTCTCTTGATGTTGTTGGCCATCTGCCAATGGGAGCTAACCAGTCCAAGCACATTCTGGTGGCGATTGACCACTTGACCAAGTGGTTGAAGCCAGGGCAATATGGGATTTAGTTGTGGTCACAGTTGCCATGTTTGTGATAGAATATAAAATTCAGCGACATAGCTTTCCTCAGTTTATCCTTACTGATAATAGAACCAACTTTACCTCCCACATTTTACCCAATCTCAATGAATTGATGGCCATCTGCAGAGTGCAAATGACCCCATATCACCCTGAGTCTAATGGTATGATTGAGAAAATTAATGAAACTTTGGTGAACATATCATTGGAGTTGGTAACAGATTGACCTTCTAATTTAAGTTCTCTTTTTTTAGCACTGGGGGTTCCCAAACCAAAAGGGGGAGCCACCATGCATCTTTATTTGCAAATGAGCCAAATGAAGAGATTATTAGAATATAAAAGTTTATCTAATATAGCCCAAAGTTATCAGCCTAGGAAGCCATATCAGAAGGGGAGGATGCTTTGGGGAAGCTTTTATCCAGCACCTGCTTTAGCTAGAAGACCATGGCGGACAGCATAGGGGTTGGGGCATCAGCAATATGTGGCATAAGGAGGTATAATTGGGGGTTATCTTCATTAGTGACTGGCGGCGTCCATCGCCTCAACATATTGAGCAAATTGATGCCCAGCAAAAGTGATGAAAGCTGGAACACAAGTGAATGACTTAATGTGCTGGCATATTTAAAGGTAATTTAGGTCTAAAAAAGAGGTTTTTTCTGCATTGATACAGGCACAGCTCATAACAAAAGTGAGCCCCTCAACTTTGTATTTTGCATCCTCATCAAAATTATAGGGGAAATTTGAGTGGGAATACTCTCAACAAGGTGTTCCATCGCCTCATGAAGATGTTGGTGGAGGAGAGTGTTGGTGGGAGCAGCTGCTTCTTCTACCGACATTTTGTTAATAATGAATAATTGGGGATACCGTTTTAGATCTAAAATGGTGGGGACATTAATTAGGATTTGCAAAAAATTCCTCAAAGGCGAAATTAGGCTTACAATTATAAGGCTGAACTGTCTCATTAATCCATTTGAGCACTTCAAAATAATTTGATTCAGCTAATGCTGGGCCAGCCACCAGAGCCAGTACAGTGGTATATCCTGATTGGATGTGAACAGTTTCCCATGGCAACTCAGCCAAAACTGTCTCATCCATCAGCTCAGGATTCCATAATTCTGACAAATTTTAAATTTTTTTTAGATTTTGATTAATGCGCTTTGGAAGCAGTGCCAGAATTAGCTGAGTTTGGGGGCAAGAGGATCATGCCCCACTGAAAAAATTTGGGTGAGGCAGCAGCCAGCCCAAAGCCAGAAGGGGGATCAGCAGAAGCAGTGGAGGTGGGAGCTGCTAGGCACTTGCACTTCGAATGATCCAATTTGTAGCATAAGGGCATATGGCGTGGCTGTTTTTAACATGCGTACAAAAAGGGTGATCAGGTGTGGATCTGATCACTGTACATGGGAGGAATCACAAGGCTGGCGTCACGATGGAAAGGGCGGATTGTTGCAAAGGCATGAGGCCCTGCTAACTGACCTGCCCCTTTGGGAACCACAAATTGCAAGATTTGGTCTGCACCATAATCAGTCAATCCCTCCGTCAGTTCATGGTGAAAGCGTTTAGGGGAGAGAAACGAAGCAAACTGCAAACTGGACCACTAAAGTGGCCTCATCCAGGAGCCACATGTGAACAGTGGGAATGGGAATCTTTTTTATAAGTTATTGGCAGCTTACATGCTGCTGCCACATCTGCTTCTGAACGGAAGCCAAGATCAAAATGCCCTTAAAGGGGTGGAAGTCAATATAGCCAGCGGTTTTAAAACTGCCGTGGCCATCTTAATGATGGCTGCACTAGCATAATGGCAAAGATTCCCGTATTTGACCAGGAGGTTGAAACACAAATTTCTCCATGGGAGCACTTAAGTGCTCCAGAGCACTACTTGAGAGCTTATGAGGTGGTGGGCCAAGTCTAAAGGTGTGACACTACGCCCAATAGCATTGGGAGGTCTAGAAGAGCCAGCCTGGGTGCACTTTGGTGGTGGACAAAAAACGCCAGATGGCGATGTACCACCACCCCAAGCTGGGCTGCAGGCATCAATTGGATCAATAGTTGTAAGTTTTGTCTCATTTGCGAAGTCATTTTGGAAAATTTTAAAAAATCCAAGTTTGGCTTTGATTTAGGTATTAAAGAAAAAGAAAGATGAAATGACCTTTGGATCTCTCTCCTTTCCACTGCCGTTTTTGCCTAAATTAGCTACCATTCCACCATGAGGAAGAGGCCCTTTTAACTACTATATGGATGTCACCTAGCTCTTCCAGCCTTGCTCTATTCATGCATAGAAGATACTGGCGGATTGGATCCCCACTGTTATCTGATCATTTTGCAGACACGTTGATCAAATTTCAAACCAAAGCATACTCCTTCAGCTTAGCTAAGAAGATCAAGGATCTGGTGGCTGATCAGGTATGGCGTAATGGGTTAGCTTATTTAAAGGAGGGGGACATGGGTCAGTTCCATGACCAACATGGGTTCAGTTGGAAGCAAAAATTGACCAGCATCTGTATTGGGCCATTTGAAGCCAATGATAAAGCAGGTGATGAAACCTACACCATTGTAGACCCCATGAGCGGTCAGATCATTAACCAAACTCATAAAAAAATTCCTCCAGCTTTATAAGCAATAGGTGCAATATCATCCAGTCAAGGGAGGATAGTGTCGAACTTCGATATGACTGGATGATAAGCCCAAATTAGCTACAGCAGATTATGGAGAGATTCACTGACCGTGATACTAGTTACAATTATTTGAGCACCTTGAGTTGAGGTGATTTTGGGTCAGATTAGGGTTATTATTGGTCGCATTCAAATAGGGCAATAAGGCAATATCAACATCTGACAGATATTTAGTAAAATTACCTTGAACTAAGGCAATAGAGAATTGAGAATACCACACTCTGCAAGAACAAATAGGAATAGCGGAACTGAATAGCTAAGCCAAAGAAATGGTATCATCTGAAGTCGCTGAGATATAAGCAAGATGAGATGATAGAAGTAGTTGAATTGTTAGTAGTTTTGAGAGAAAGGAACATTGAGTAACCGTTTTAGGTATTAAAATAAGAAAAGTTTAATCCGGGGCAATAGCTCCATATCTTATTATATATTTAAGTGTGTCTTAGGGCTGACGAACTTCACATTGTCTCTCCAATTGCTCAGTGGGTTCAACCATGTGCAAAATCCCCTAATGTATCTCAACAATTCTGCCAAAGTTATAACAGTGATAATGGTAAAATTTGTCTTCCAAGTGGTAAAGTTCCTTGCCACCTCCTTGGGAGCACAACTCTTCTTGGCTCCCTATAACTCATTCACAAATGGTGCCGTAGAAGAGGAGAAAATGGGACCCTGGTCTCTATACTTCGGAAAATGGCCAACTCAGACCCTCTTCACTGGGATCTTTACTTACCCAGTGCCCTCATGGCTTACCATATCAGTTATTACCTGATCCTTAAGAGGTCTCCATTCCAGGTGTTATATAGCCAAGAACCTTGGGTGTTTGCTTTAATAGCAAAGGTGTTTTCTCAAATGTTTATGATCTAGATTAAGCCATGAAGAAAATGGCACAGCACATCATCAGTTACAGTCTGAGGCGATGATTAATTTAGCAAAAACTGTCATTATAGAGGGGGCCAAGTAGCTAATGAGCTCTGGCAACCACTACCTTCCTTCCAAGTGTCAGAATTGGTACCCTACTACCACAACTGTATCATGCCTAGAAGTGAAAAGCTTGGGTCCATCTGGTTAGAGTTTTTCGTTATCACCTATAAGTGAGGGGATGAGTTTCCCATTGAATCGCTTGCATCTAAAGTCACTATTAACCAAAAGCATGTATGGTTCTTGCAACTTTATTCCACCCTACCACTCTTAAAGGGGGTGATGTTGGACAAATCAAAGTCTGATTAGGTAATAGGAGTGTTTCAGTTCAAAAATATGGATGAAAGTGGCCAGAGAGATTCTGGCCAATTTTCAGTAGACCCTTTGAATTGGGGCAATACTATTGTTAATAATACTTGCCAAATAGCTTGAGTTAAGATAGTCAATTTGCACTAAAATGCAGCGGATTGGGGGAGTCCCTCTAAAGTTCCTTATCATCACACTACCCATTAAGTAAACCACCTACGCGGGACCGCCCCTTTTATAGCCTCAGAGGGGTCCCTCCAGATGTAAAAAAATTCCCTCGTGGTTATTGGTTTGAATATATAAAATCCTTGCCTAATGGACTGGTCTTGCCTACTATTGACCTTTCATCAGCCATTCTGTTGAAGCGAAGCAAGGTTTGAGAGATCTGATAGGTCAAAACCCTATATTACTAATTTGGACATTACTAAGTAATATAAACTTCAAGATTTGACACAATATAATACCAAGTGTGGGAATTCAGCAAGTTGTTTATCACTGGTTCTTATAGCCACTGATTCCACAAAAGAATTTCTTTTTATAAAGCTAAACATTAATAAATAAAAAAGATATGTTTTAATTTTTTTATTAATGTGAGCGCAGGCAATGAAAAAACAAACTCTCTCAATATTAGACCATTCAGTATTTAGACTGTGGTAAGGGTCGAGGGAAATTCAACAGTAAATATAGAAATAGCTTAGACTGGTCCATATTAAATAATATGGGAATTTAACCTATTAAAGCTTGGAAAACTCAATTCACTTTGGCTGAACGAGAATGGGTAATTATTTTTTTAGGTATCAAGTACCATGGGGTAACAATTTAATATATGTTAGAAAATCCATTTTAAGAAAATAATTGCACCTTGTGGGACCTCCGCCAATCCTATAAAAGGGGGTGGTCCCCGCTTAGGTTTTTGAATTGAACTGGATGTGGCTGAGGGAGAAACCTCCAATGGACTCCGCAGGTTCCCTTTCATGGTTAAGGCAATTCAACTGCCCAACTTTGTGCTAATTTCCGTTTAGTATTTGTAACAGTGTTACCCCAATTTGTGGCGTTCCACCAAGAATTGGCTAGGGTTTTTGGCTGATAAAATTGTTATTATTTCTTAAAACATTCTTCTTATTATCTCAAACTTGTAAATGGCTGAAGGTTCCCCCTTTTGGCCGATTTTGACCCAAAACACTCTTTTCTATAAGCCTATAGGGCAAATGTCTGACATCACCCCCCTCAAAAGTGTTAGGGGGAGAATAGGGCTGTAGGAAGCGGCCATGTACCTGGTTATAATAATCCCTGAAGCCTAGGATTTGATAGAGTTCTCTGAACCTCTTTTGTAGTTGATGACGGAAGAGCCTTTCTAGAATGTCCCAAGTTTACCACTTTTAGGAGAGATGTAGTTATGACAATACAGGACAAGGTCAGACGCTTGGAATTTAGTTAGAGGGGTTTGAAGTTCATTAGCAGCCTGCCCTTAATTTGAAACCATTTTAGCTAAATTGGTCATAGCCTCATATTGGAGTAGGATGATGTGCTGAGCCGATCTTTCTATGGCTTTCTCAGGTTTTTTAACTCTAGATGAGAATACATCTTTAGCCAAGAGGTCAAATATTCTGGGTTCCCATCTATATATCACTTGGAATGGAGACATTTTCAATATCTGGTGATAACTAATCCGGTAGGCCATAAGAGCACTGGGTAAGAATTGATCCCAGTTAAGTGGATCAGAAAGGGCTATTTTTCTTAGAATGGAGACCAAGGCTCCATTTGCTCTTTCCACTGTCCCATTGGTAGATGGATTATAAAGGAGCTGAGAAAAGATGTTGGTCTCCCATGAAGTGGCCAGGATTTTGACTACTCTGGAGGTGAAGTTTTTACTGTTGTCACAGAGTAGTACTTGGGGACAGCCATGACGAGTGAAAGTATTTTGATGTAAAAGAGTGGCTTTTGCCTTGTTTTTGGGCAGGGAGAGCCACGTCTTCAGCCCGCTTAGTAAGGTGGTGAATGGCTAAAAGGATAAGTTTATTTTACCAGTAATATGTAGGAGGGTACCTACTACATCTAAGCTGATGGTGTGGAATGGTTGTTGAGGGGTAGTTGGTTGATATTGATATCTAGTATTGAAAATAGATTGCTTTTTACACGTGAGGCAGTAATTCAAGACTTTGACAATAGTTTCCATAATCCCTTCCAATAGTACCGATCTTTAATCCACTTATAAGTTTTTTTTGCCCCTCCATGACATAGGGTGGAGTGTAATTTAGGATATCAGGTCTTCGTTCTGAGGGCTGAAGGTAAGGCAGCAATTTTTCCCCACCTGCTTGTACAACTTCCCACTATCCACTTTGGTGTTGTTGGAGTGCTGGGCTAACGTCTTCTGGACAGGCTTATACTTATCATCCCATTCATTTGGGGTCATCAAGAGGTAATGTAACCTCTTCACGTAACTATTATCCAAGTGATGGACTGGCAGCCAAGTTAACCCATCAACATTTATCTGACGGGCTCCAGCATGTTGTTCAATCTTCAGGACATAATGTTGGAGCTTTAGAGCCTAGCGAGTTAACCGGCCAGTATGATCCTTCTGTTCTGTAGCCACTAATAAAGCATTATTGGTAACCACAGTAAAGGTGGTCCCATACAGGAAAGGGTGGTAGTGCTTCACAGCTAACAGAAAGGCAAGGCACTCCTTCTTTGTAATGCTGTGGTTGCGTTCCACTTTTGAAAGCATCTTACTAAAATAGGATACTGGATGATCTACACTGTTTTCATACAGTTGGGCTAAGATGGCACCAACGGTATAGTCAGAGGCATCAGCGAACAAGATGAAAGGTTTATTATAATCTGGGTGCCTCATTATAAGACATTTTTGTAACAGTTGCTTCAACGTCTCAAAAGTGGCCTTCTGTTCTGCACCCCAATAGAAAGGGGTGTTCTTAGTCAATAGGCGAATGAGGGGTTTGTTGAGCTGAGCGAACTTGGGGATAAACCGCTGGTAATACCCCGCCATCCCTAGAAACAACTGAATTTTTGTATATTTTTAGGGGGAGGCATTTTTGAAATCGCTTCAACCTTATCTTGTATGAGTTGGATTCCCTCTCTAGATTTGGAGCGTTTAAGAAATTAAATTTACTTTGTAAGAAGGTATACTTTGAGGGCTTCAACTTAATACTTGACTTACATAAAAGTTAAATCACCTACTACAGGTGATCAAGATGTTCGTTTAAGGTTCTTGAGAACACTGTGATGTCATCAAGATAGATGATGACACCAGTTAACTTCAGGTCCTGAAAAATCTGATCCGTCACATGCTGGAAAGATGAAGGTGCATTACACAACCATTGAGGTAATCAGGTTGGTTGGAAGAGACCCTTACTACAAATGAGAGCACATTTCTTCTGGTCTTCTTGGAAAAGTCCATTTGCCAATAGCCTCAAGCCAACTATGGAGGAGAAGAACTTAGAGACAGAGCGTTGTGCCAAGGCATCATCAATGCATGGGATAGGATAGCTACCTTCTTCATGAGGTTATTTAACTTGCAGTAGTCCATGACTATCCAATGACCTCCATTTTTCTTTTTAGTTAGCAAAAGGGGGCGAAGACCAAGGGCTTTGTGAAGTAATTATTAACTGCGCGTCTAGTAATTGCTGGAGCTCCGTTCTCATATGCTTTTCGTCCACCCTTGACTTATGGTAAGGTTTGGACCAAGTAGGGTGGCATCACCCACATCAATGGAGTGGCTCCAGCCCTTCATATGACCATAGTCATTATCCGATTTGGAGGACATGTCACTATACTCATCTAGCAATGTATGTAATTTTTTCAGGCTCATCTGTGGTCAGCTTATATGAAATATGAACATTGGGAAAAGTACATACCAGGTTGTCCAGGGCAAGCCCAAATCCGCCATAGAGCCAATGAATTTGATACGTTCAATGTCCTCTACTGGGATTAATAATCTTCTGCCAATCTCATGGTGTTTTCTTATAATCAAGTCCTTGCAGGTGAGGTTTCCCAGCAGAATAGTAATAAGCAACTGGTAGGCTGGGTCTAATATCCCAGGTAATATCCGAGGTTCCAAGAGGCTAACGCCCTAAAGACTTACAAGGTGCAACAAGCAGTGAATTGGGATATAAAGCGTGATTTTTGTGTCCACACTCGTTGTTCACCAGGCTTAATCAAGACCCCATCTCCAGCACAGAAAGGGATTCCGTCCCTAGCATCCACTAAATTGGGCAATTTCTTTGTGTTGTGCCCAAAGGTGGAATAATTCAGAGTCATAGCTGAAAAGGGATATCTGACCAGCCAAGTGTATTCATTCATGCTGAGTTATTTATTGGATAAGTTTAAAGGGAAATCATAATTGAGTAATGAGAGGAAACCTTGCTTCATTTTGATTATTCCCTCATACTTAATCATAAACTGGGTATCTATGAGCATATCATATGCGTTGATGTCCAAGCCTACTGAAGGGGCCAATAAGATAAGCTTCAAAATTCGAATGTGAAGTGAAGAGTATGCCCTAATGGCATGGGTAATGTTTGGGCTGGCGGTACCAAATTCATGATTGTACTACAAGTTATGCGCCAGCTTTATCTTTATAATGAGCTTAGCGGAGATTACATTAAACGAGGAGTCAGTATCCAGGACGGCCATTGCCTGAACTTTTTGAATGACCACTTTAACCTTGGTAAGTGTGTAAGTCCCGAGGAACATCCCCTGTGTGTCAATTGGGCCCTCTCCCCATTTCTGAGTAAGAAGGCTCCAAAGAGGGTGGCTGTACCCCTAGTTACCCAGGGCCACCTTGCTCACATGGTAGACGTACACTGGATACCAGCCCTCTCTCTTCAGATCCCTCCCCCAGTGCCCACACTCACCTTGGCAGAAATAGTAATCTGATCAGGGAAATTTGTGCCAAGATTGCTTAAATGAAGTCAATCAGTCCGAAAACAAGTGGAAACAATCCTGATGGTCGAAATCCACATAGTCAAAAAGGGAAAAAGTTTGATTTAAGGCTGGAATTGCTGACAGTTTTGATTTGACCAACACCACGATCATCAAAATTAACCCCCTCTCAAAATCTCCGGAGATGATCCCTGACTTGCAGGTAGTAGCATTGGACAATATTAAATATAGTTTGAAGCTCCCTTGTGGAAAATTGGGCGTTGTGGCCAATGCAACGCTTTTGAACAAACGAATGGCTCAGTTACTGGACATAGGTGGTTTGGGCATCCTGAACCTGTTCCCAACCAATTGGGACCGCCCCTTCATGGGGTAGCCCTGGGGGATTCCTGCTTCTCATTGGACCAGATGTTATCATGTCAACCGTTGGAAATGCAGTTGAGCCTCAGTTTGGGCATTCAAGGTCAAACCAACAGCAACTCGGCCTGCCACCAAATTCTTTTATGTCAGTTCCCAGTTAGCTTATCTGTCCCATTCCCAAATAATTCTCCAGTTAGGTCAAAATTGAGGTCTCAATCCCTGCTTGTTCCCACATCAATTGACATCTATTTAATATGTTACATCTACTGAGAAAATTGTTGGTCAAATTTCTTCACTTCCTTTACGAAAAAGATTTGCCTCTAAAAAGTATCAATTTTGATTTTATTGATATCCTTCTAGCCACATTCCCGATGGCTTTTCTCTGGTGGCCTGTCAGTCCTTATACCAGATGGGCTTTACCAGTACTGATGGTCACTATGGCCCCTACCATTGGCAACTGGATTCAGCAATCTAGATATTTCTGTCAATTCAACCCCATTATTACAAACATCCGCCAACAATATACTGGGATCTTGTGGGCTTACATCCACCATCTTAAGCAAGGATCCGCCCCTTGTCTCCTCAGTTGAATTGAACCCACCCACCGATGACCTTGCAGAAACTATACCTGTGGTACCACCCCCTGCAGCAAGACCACCAGTGTCTGAGGGATGTCTCTATTTGGTTTGTTCCCAGGTTCCTGTTCTCTATTTCCCTACACCAGAGGTTTATCATTTCCCAATGCCCAGCTTCATACAATGTCATATGTGAGACAATGCCTCTTGCATTCTGGCTTGCTTTTTGGGTGCTTAAGCATCCCGACTGGCAGGTTGGTCTAAACTTCTTTTGCCGTTTTCATGACAGAGTGTTCCTCCAAAGAAAGGTGACATATATAAGACCTCCTTCAGCCGAAAGTGGAGGTTAATCTGCGAGAAGTCTCAGGGTCTTTATCCAGGAGGTATTTCATGGTATGGACCCGCTGAACAGGCCAAATCAAGCCAGCTAAGAATTGATTATCATCGCTGGCTGTGTCAATGAATTTTGGACACCCTAGAATTTGTCTGAAGTACTTCATCAGGTATTGTGGTCCCGTCTACTCCTCTAGCGTCTAAATGATCAGGAACCTCCACTTCCACAGGTGCTCTCAAAATGTAATAACCAACGTCATTGTGACCCCCCTCAAATACATCCCCAGGGGTATTCTCAACAACTGGAAAGGTTGCAATTGAGATAGAGGAGACAGCCACATGAGGTTGGTTAGCCTTACGGAGCGCAACCACCAGCTTGGTGGGAGGGGAAGGTATAGCGGCTTTGGTGAGCTTTTACAGGAGTATGTTATTAACTGCATTGTAGGGCTTAGACCCACAGGAGGAGTGAGATCTCTTTTAAATCGCATTGAGAGATCAGGCTTCACAGGGAGGATAGGCACAGGTGAGCTCACCGCCAACTGTTCTACAAGCAAAAGCTCCTCAACGGTTAGAACGGAAGGTTTCATATAAGCTTCATTTGTTGTTTCACATGAATGGAAAATGGCAACGTCTAACAGAGCATCTTTTATGTTACGGATGATTTTTGAAGTGGAGTTTTACTGAGATGATATGCCTGGCTAGGGAGGGTTGGGAAGCTAACCCAGTTAATATGGCTGCGATAGCATCATCAAGGGGTAGCATGTTAGGCGTTGATAACTTTAGTGAAGCGAGGTAAATTTGTTCAGCGAAGGCAATGGGAGGATCGCCTTCATGCATGCTAAGGCCATAAATGCCTGGTTTTCTCTTTGTAGACTCTGCTTTGATCTAAGTTCACCCATAAGAGCCTCCTTAATTTCTGCCAGGTGTGCAGAGTGTCCATGTAAGGGACTATCATCTCCTGTACCAAGCGACTTAAGCAAGGAAGGATGTGTTGAACTTTTTGCTTATCAGTTGCGCCATGCATATCAGATTCATATACATACAAAAAGGAAGCAATACTACCTTAACGTAGGGGTGTACTTGTCTTTAAGATGGAGTTTTAAGGGCGCTGCTCCAGCACTTTAAGACGGGGTAAAGCGCTGGCAAGTTGCGTTTCTAGGGTAACTACTCTTAATTCAATTGGAAGGGGAAGAGTTGGAGGGTTACTTACATTAAAAGCCACAAGTTTTTGTTAATTATTTGGTGTAAAGGGTAGCCCCTATAGTGAGCACCACTTTTTGAGAATCCAGTAAGTTGTTGCTAGATGATGCTTATAGCTTATGAATTCTGAAAACAAATTCTCTTCATAAAGCTAAAAGACTAATAACCAAAAAGCTGGTTTTGTATGTTTTATTAATGTGAGTGCATCCAAGGAAAAAATGAACCCTCTCAATATTAAACCATTCAGTATTTAAACTGTGTAAAGGGTCTGAGGTAATTTAATAATAAATTCAGAATAGCTTATACTGGTCCAGATTAGGTATATGGTAATTTAACCTATTTAGCTTGAAAAACTCGCTTCATTTTGGCTGAACAAGAGGAATTATTTTTAAGCATTATATACCATTGGGTAACAATTTTGTAACTTTTAGCCAATTCCAATTTAAGAAAATAACGGTAACTTGGGGTACCATCAATAAGCCTATAAAAGGGGGCGGTTTTTGTTTAGGTGTTTGAATGGAACTGGATGTAGCTGGGGGAGAAACCATCGATGAACTCTCCAGGTTCCCTCACATGGTTGAGTCAATTCAAATGCCCGATTTCAAGTTAATTTTTCCAAAACTAGTGGTACCCAACCCAAAAGGGGGAGACGCCATGCATTTTTATTTGTGAATGAGCCAAATAAAGAAATTATAGAAATAAAAAAATACCTTTTACAGTCCCTAAATTATCAGCCTAGGAAGTCTCAACAGAAGGTGAGGAGGCTTTGGGGAAGCTTTTGTCTGGCGCCCGCTTTAGCTAGCAGACCATAGCGGACAGCATTTGGGTGGGAGCATCAACAACATGGGGCATAAGGGGGTATAGTTGTGGGTGATTACAAGTTAATTTCATGTTTAGTATGTTCAACAGTGTTACCCCAATTTGCAGGGTTCCATTAAGAATTGGCCAGGGTTTTTTGGCCAAAAAATTATTATTGCTTAAAACATTTTTCTTTTTATCACAAAACTTGTAAATGGCTTACGGTTCCACCTTTTGGCTGCTTTTGACCCAAAACATCCCTTTCTATAAGCCTAGAGGGCAAATGTCTGACACTAAGCATCAAGATTTTGAGAGGGTTTTTTAATCCCTTTATCACAACTTGATCAAAAACTCATAAAATCCAGCTTTTAATTATTTAAGTGTTTTTATTATAATATAAGTCGTGAAATTCCCTTAATTTTTTTGGCAGTAGAGATAATAATTCTCCTGAAATTTCGTTGTAATCAGGGGCTAAAATGCACCTGCGAGCATATTCAATACCCACATTCTTACAGCTCTCTATAACTTTATAATGAGCACTGATAATCTTTATCAAACCCATGTTTCTTTAAAACTACTATATACAACTATCTAATTATATCTGATGTGAAAATAAATTATCTTAGGTTGTTAGGTAAAAGTTGCACTGTTATTTTTTCTATTGAATAATATAGCTAAACTTATAATATTTAACCTCTTTGCAATAAACATCAATCAAATGGTCTATCTATATGTGAAGGAAACTAGACCAAAATTAAAAATGTATAGTTTATAGGACCATAGTTTATATGGTGTTAAGTTATGGTCAATAGCATTCAATTTATATATACTTTTTATCATTATGATTTAAATTTTTTGTGTATAATGTTATAACAGAAATACTATGGGATGACAATAAGTGGTGGCAAAAATTTAAGGATTTTAGGACTATGAAAGGTTTGATTTCTTCAAATTATTTGAGGAAACTTTTCTTTCTTGTTGCAAACACTTTTGCAACCCATTCAATTCAAGACTAAATCTAGTTTGATAATCTCATAGAGGGGATTAGTCTGCGCCCATGTCTGGGAGCAGTTGGGCAAGCAAGGCAAGAGGAGCAGGCGGAAGGCCCGTGGCCTCTAACGTTTGAAAACGCCCCGGAGAATCTGGCGGAATAGAAAAAAAAAAAAAACTGGCGGTCACAATTTCCCCAGAGATACTCGCGTGGCAAGCATGATGCAACCAGTACATCAATACGCCACATTCCCAGCCACTTTTGTTGGTGGAATTTGGAGTCCGTGTGTATCTGGACATCCAAAAAATGGCCCTATGGGAAAAATTTTGTGAAGATGTACACAAAATTTTCCCAACCGCGGTGTACGTTGCACCTCACTCCATGTCATGCGGTTGGCTGGACCTAGGTTTTGAAAGCAAAATAGCAGCAGACAAGGCTGCAGCAGTGCGCGTAGTGGTCAACCTCCCCGAAGGGCAATGGGTCATCGAAACTAAATGCACCAGATGGACAAAATCAAACCAAATTTTCCTCACGTTTAACTTTTTGCCTACTACGGTAAAACGTGACATTTTGGAGCAACACCTGAAAGATGGTCTCGCCATATATGGCGAAGTACAATCTTTCGAAATGCAACATTTCACGCTGATGCCACACCTGTGCACTGGCAAAGCCATCGCAGTTCTGACCCCAACTGAGGAGATCACGAAGGACCTAACCCAGATCCTGCACTCCACCTTTATTGACATTGCAGGGCACACCACCCACCCATTCCGAGTAACTGTGAACAGCGCGCCCCCATTTGCACCCACTGTGATGCGTTCGGCCATAAGGCACACGTGTGCCCCATTAAAGAGGGCATTACATTCCAAGAGCACCCCTCGGCGGCCATGGCCAGTGGAGAGGCGCACTACGAACCAACTGCAAGCACCAAAGAGGCTTTCCCGTGGGGAGCACAAGGCTGCTACCTATTGGTAAAGCCCATCTCCCCGCAGGAGTGGAAGAAGGCCATGCAGGCCCATAGGACCGCGGCCAAGGAAGCGGCCAAGGTCACCACCACCATCCCATACTCACAACGCCAGGAGGACATGGAGACCTTCGCAGTGGAAGCAACTCAGGAATCCATCACCCAATCAGATTGGGAGGCCCAACCTGAACAGGCCACTCAATCCGAGGATCCGATGGGAGATTTGATCTCACCCAATCGCTGCACCCAAGCCCCGGTTGAAACTGACTTGGGACCTATCCCAACCAAAAAAAATTTTTTTTTGCCCCACTCAACGGTGCACTGAACTTATCTGCACCATAAAAAATTCGTCCGACGTCAAGAAAACAAAAAGCGAAGGCTAAAGCCAATGCAACTCTTTCTGCAAAAATTAATAAAAACCCTGATAGCATTGCTGCTAATACCCGCGCTGCTGTGAAAGCCTGTGGAGACCTGGAAGAGGCTGGTGGGCCAGGGGGCCCACCCCTCGCACCTAAGGTGCGAAGGGGGAAACCTTCACTCTAGGGACGCTGAATATTGCCGGACTCAAGGCCTCCCCATCCCAAGCTAGGAAACTGAGTTTTTTACAAAATAATTTACCCGTGGATATCCTGGCCATCCAGGAAACCCACTGTCCATGAGGTTCTGAGGATGCTTGGAAAACAATGCTCCTACCATCCCTATCCTTTTGGTTGAAGCACTGTGGGGTGCTAATTTGGAAAAACAATTTTTTCAAATTTACATCTTCAGAAACATTCCAAAATGACTGAGTGCTCGTTGTCACCTTCTCATGGGCCAATGTTGCACACACAATTGTCAACATTTACGCCCCAAACGGTGCACAAGAGCGTCGGGAAATTTTTCTCGTTGGTCAAATCCCTCCCACTACCCCCAATTCTTTCCTAATTGGTGACATGAACTGTTGGCTAACCTCACCAACGGATCGGTGGCCGCCCTCACCCCACACCCCACAGGGTCATATAGAACTACGCATTCTAAAAGCCACCCTTGGGTTAATGGATGCGCTGCCGCGACATGCCACACTGCTCGAAAACATGACACATCCCCACATCCACAACAGCCAATTAAGGTCCATGACCCGCATTGACCTTATTCTAGCGCCGGCGAAATTCCAACCCCACATCTCCCACTTCAAAACAACAAAAATGGAATTCTCCGACCACCGACTGGTCTCAATAACATACCACTTACCCGTCACAGTTGCAAAGGCCCCACATTGGTGCAAAATCTGCCCCCCAGAGCTTGCGTCGCCAGGATTTTCCATGTGGGTGGAAGAGGCAACTTTGGCAAAATCGTTTGTTGCACCGTTTTGCGTGGACCCCATTTCCACATGGGCAACTTTCAAAAAAGACACTATCCGCCACTATCGCCATCTCTCATCCAGACGCTCATGAGCCACATCAGCGGTTATATCGCGCGCGCTGGTGGAATTGGCCCACTTGGAGTCCAACATTCCAGCCTCAGGATATAGCCCTGCATGGGGCCAGAAGTGGGCGGAGGCAGCAGCCCACCTCAACGCACTTGAAAGGCAACACAAACATCGGGTTTGTGTCCAATACAGGGCCACATGCATCACTAAAGGTGACAAGTGCACCGCATACTTCTTCAAAAAAATTTTTGCACCACGCCAGAGTGTGGCCTGCACACAGGTGCAAAGATCGGATAATTCTATCGTGGACACACTGGCCAAAGTGGCAATCAAAATGCAAAGATATTTCTCCAAGTTATACCGAGCCGAACCAATTCAGCCAGCTGAAATGGCAGAATTTCTTGACAGAGCTCATATCCGCACCTTTTCCGATACCTGGAAATAATAAATTTAATTACTCTGAACGAATTATGGACTACCATTCGCGGTGCGCCAAACTGAAAATGCCCAGGCTCAGATGGCATTCCATATGAGTTCTACAAAAAATATTTTAAATACATATCCCCATTGCTGCTAGCCTCACTCAACCAAAGCCTGTTGGAAACGCGCCTCCTACCAGGAGGACATGAGGCTTTTACAGTTACACTCTTCAAGAAAGGGGATAGGCTAGACTTAGCCAACTGGCGCCCCATTTCTCTAACAAACACAGACACCAAAATTTTAACAAAAATCATGGCTAACCGTTTATGGACTGTAGCATCTGCCACCATCTATCCAGAACAATTCGGTTTCATCCGCAGAAGGTCGATTTGGGATAACGTGCACTCTGTGGCTAATGTGTGTCAGTCCACAGCCTCTGGGGCACTTGTATTCTTTGACCAACAAAAGGCCTATGATAGAGTAAACTGGGAATACCTTAGGGCCTGCCTCCAACAATTCCGCCTACCTCCCCGCTTCATTAACTGGGTGATGCTGCTCATGGAATCTGAAACAATGGCAGTACGTGGCCCTGGCTTCCTAATGGAAGTAGTCCGCCCTCAAAGGGGCTTGCAACAAGGGGACCCCCTCAGCCCACTCTTATACAACTTCAGCCTTGACCCACTACTGCGAAATGTGAATGCCTAACTCACTGGGGTCCATGTGCCAGGCCAAACCCCAGTCAAGATGATGGCATTTGCAGATGATTGCGTGGTGGGGGTGTCTAATAATAAAGATGCACGCGCGCTTGAAGCCCTCATCCAGGATATTCCCGGGTAAGCAACGTGGCACTGAACGCCTCCAAAACCGAAATCATCATCCTTGGTCAGTTTCAGAACTGCTGGGCCCCAGCAAGTAGTTCCCAACCCAGCCCAGCTGCTCGCCCAAGTCCACGCCTTACTAACTCAAAACACACCGCTCCACTGGTGCTCCCCTTTGTGCCGCGACCTACCATAGGACCGGTACGCCATCTGGGCGTGTGGTTGGAGGCAGGAGGATACGCGTCAGCAGTAATGGAGGGCCATATACTGGACAACGTGACGAAGCGAATCGCCTCTCTCAGAGCCCACCCTACTACCCTCATTGGCAGGGTTGTTCTTGCCAACTCTATGCTCCTATCCAAAGTCTGGTTTGGAGCCCACGCCATCCCCTTCTCCCCAAGCTTCTTCAAATCCCTGTATGCTTTGCTACAAGGTTGGCTTTGGTCAGGCCGCCCTCCACCAGTACGGCTAGAGGTCATGTTTGGCCCTCATCATCATGGTGGCATGGGCCTACTTGACTTCAAAGCCCATGCCGCCAAGATCCTAGGCACCTGGATTGCGACTGTCACTGCTCCTACACTCCCATCCCAACACTGGTCCCGCGCGGCCCGCTCCAACTTCTCCAGAGCCTTGGGCCTCAACAATCCATCAAACCCCACACTCCCTGATGAAATACCTCGCATCACACACATCAGCCACAGGTCCTCACGGGACCAAAACCCACTACAAACGAATCCTACTCTCCATGCGAAGCACAGAGTGGAGAATTCGTATTAGTGGACATACAACCCAAAGAGGCCGCCCCTCTCCTCAGTTCACACAAGAGGTACAGGGGCTACCCATCCATGATGGCGTGATCCCCATTTGACCCCAAGTCCTATCCAGGGTGGACTACCTGGACATGATGGACATCCCTTATTCCACTGAAACCCAAAAGACTATCTTGAAATACGCACACCATCCTCTGTTGCAGCCTCAAGTCCGCTCCCATGTGTGGCGCTGCCTGAGGCGGGTGTATCGTACAGCTGAGCGCTCTAATGCTTTACACTCATCCTGTGTCGTGTGTGGCCAGTATGGAACGCTGTTTCACCGCCTGGAGAAGTGCCCCACCTCTAAAGTAATATGGCGCGAAGTACAACGTCTGCTAGGCCAGGATCAAACACATCCCTTCAGTCTGTCAAGAGATATGTTTGCTTCATCAATGGCCTCCCCCTCCCACCCTCCCTTCGTGCTCTGGTGGTTGCAATCGCCATGTGGACTATCCACACGATTGTCTTGGATGCCATCGCTGGCTCCATCCCCACCCTCCCTGAAGCTGTCCACAGATTCCGGTCTCATTTGGTGGATCACTTTCAAGCGTGGATGTTTGGATATCTCCCACCACATCGCGGCACCTGGTCTCCTCCTGGTTCCCAGTCTGGTTCATCAAATCAGACCCCTTCCTCCACACGTGCTCAATAGTGGCTACGCCCCACACACGTTCCCTCCCCTTCCCATAAGTGGCGTTCCCGCTGGCAACAAGAGATAGCATCGCTTCTCTGGGGTGCCTCACCTGGTACTGAGTTTTGTCTCGTCTGAGTCATATTCAGAAGTGTCCGTCCCATGGTCGGCCTTCCCCGCAATAAATTTAAAAATTCAATTTATTTGAGGAATGTTGACTAGGATACATACAATTCAAATATAAAGATGATAATAAAATAATAATATAACTAAAATAAAAGGACACCCAGAGGGTTCAAAAACTCTACTGTTGTTATCCAGGACCGCCAGGCTTAGGATGATGGGGGGATTTATGCTGACTTATAATTGAATGCAACATGAGTGAAGGAATGAGTCAATATTTAGGAACTATATGGGGAATTATGAATCAATTATCCTTCTGTTGCGTTGGGTCATGTTTCCAAACATTTAAATCCGGAAATGTTCCAATATATGGTAATGAAAATTATTGATGGCTTCTTGGAGAGTAGCGTTGTTCCTGTGAATAAATAAAAAACTATGGTATGGATTGTCCATAGTGCTATTGCTACTATTAATGCCCGTAAAGATAAATTAATTGGTGATTCCATGTTGAAAGCAAAAATGTTACTAGCTAAACTGAAAGATTGTCCATCGCCTTTATGGAATAAGCGCATGACATCTTTCTAGATAGCTACTGATGTTGGACATTGTTATAGGGGGTGTACTAAGCTTCTGTATTGGCCACATATTGTGCATTAAGGGTGGGCTTCGTTTGACTGTTCTGCCATGAAATACACTATCAGCATGCATCTACATATTTGTGCCTGTATCCTGGGTTTTAGTAATAGGTGTGTATTTCCAAACCATTCTTTGGGTCTCCAGGCTGCATGGTATATCCATTTGATCCAGGTAATCAATCCTGGCTATGGTGCCAGGGTTTCGCTTTCTTATGTTGTCCGTCACTACTTTGTTATTAATTTCTTGTCCATAAGTTAGCCTTGGGTGACCTCAGTGACTGGTCTGGCCACTTATTTAGATCTTCCACTCTGCTCTTCTCATAGCTATAAGTATTCATTTGAAGTGTACTGAAGTGAGATGTGGTCCTGTAGTAGTTGGGTGAGATGACAGATACTTAATGATGGAGTTTAGTGTTCTGGATTTTTTAATTGGAGCACTCATGCGAAGTTAGATCTTGCTTCTCTAGCCCAATGTATGTCTGGAAGTTTTGGACTAGTCACCTGAGCTATCCAGAATCCTAGTATATGGGTCACTTGCTCTACATAATTAGTTAGCCCCATACATCCATCACTCCTAGGGCCAAATAAAGTTCCAAGGCGCACAGGGGCTTTATGGTCAGACCAAAGCCATCTCTGTAATAAGGCATATAATGTGGGAAAAAAGGACGGTGAAAAAGGCTTTGCATGAGCCATAAGCCATAAGATTGATAGTATCATGGAATTAGATATCGCAGCTCATTCAGTTAAACCTGTATAATGATCATGAAAGGAGGCAATTCGTTTTGTTATTTTATCTAGGAGTTGATTTTCATCATGGCGTTGGCGTATACCCCTGTCTCTAACCATACCTCCAAGTAACGGAAAGGTTCAGCTGCCAGCTTGGTAGTGAATGGAAGTTCCAGTGGGGTAATTTCTGATCTTCGCCTCCTATGTCTGGTGAGTAGCCTTGATGTTGCGTTGGTCTGTTGATCCAGGGTAGATGGCGTCCAATAGGTCTGATATTTCCCCAGGAGTATAATTTCCGTTTTCTCAGCGTTCTGTGATGCGTTGCTGATGGATGAGTATTCTAGTATCATTTTCTCAAGTATGCGGGTATTCTTGTTGCTGGATATTCCAACCACACAGTCATCAGCAAAAGCCATAATTTTGACCGATAATTGGCCATAGACATTGTTTCCATTGATGAGGTCATTTGTCGTCCTGATTAAGGGATATAGACTAAAATTGTATAATAAAGGGCTTAGAGGACCCTTGTTTGAGTCCCCTCTGTGGAAAAACTAGGTTAGTTAAAAACCTACTCCACGCGCAGCCATGGAGGCTGACTCAGTGAACAGCATCACCCAGTTTCTAAACCTATTTAATAGTTTGATTTTTTGGAGGCAGGCCTAAGGTAAGTCCAAATCACTCTGTCATATGCCTTCTGTTGATCTAAAACAGATTAGTGCTTTAGAGGTTTTAGATTGATAGACATTAACAACTGCGTGAATATTGTCACATATGGATCTTCTTGGAACAAATCCATATTGTGATGAGGATATCAATCCAGTTGCAATTTCCCCTAATCGTTTGGCCATAATTTTTGTTAAACGTTTAGTGTCATTATTAGTATAGGAGATTGGGCGCTAATTGGATAGATTTAACTTATCTCCATTTTTGAAAAAAGTGACTGTTTATGCTTCTTTGCCTCCAGGTAGAAGGCATGCTTCCATAATAAACTTATTCATAAAGGCTAAAATAATTTTTGAAATTTATTAAAATTTTTTATAAGATTCATAGGGATTTCCATCAAGTCAAGGGCATTTCCCTCATGGTGCACCGCACACCACTTCCCAAAAATTTTCACACTATATTAAGTTAGTTAAATTATTAGTTTGAGCCATAGTGCCAATATGTGCATTGACGAGGAATTTTTTTTTAATTTTTTCTGGTTTGACTGGATCAGATTTATATAAGTTTGTTTAAAACCTGTGTACTTTGGTCACATCTTCCTTGGGTGTTTCTTCTATAGATTTATCCAGTTGTCAGACCTGAGTGCAGGCTACCATGTTCTCTTGGGTGTAAAATTGTCGGAAAATATAACTTGAACAGTTTTCTCCATCTTTAGGTTTTTTCTTAGCATTGAACATCAATGCGGTGTTGGTGTTCATGTATCAAGTGTAGAATTGTGCAGAAACCTCTGCCCATTTGCATCCCCATCCAGGACTGTATCTTGTGTGTGGGACATTATTTTCTAGGTGATCAATTTCAGCCAAGGTGCTTTGTATGATAGCTGAAGCTACCCTGTATTTCCTTGATGCTGTTTGTTTAACTTGTTGTATTGTTGGTTTTTTGAAATTTTCCCAGGCGATCAGTGGGTCTGATCAAAAAGGTGTTGAAAATCTCTTATTGAAAATATTTCCTCCACGCAGGAGTAAAAGTCTTATTTGACTAAATTTTCTGGGAGTATTCTGCACCATCTAGGTGCTTTAATAATTGTTTTTGCTGGTGTGATGGACACTGAAACTAGCCAATGGTCAGAGAATTTAATTTTTGTAATTTTGAATTTATAAATTTAGTGTCAGAAAATTAGGCAGCGTGAGTATTAAGTCTATTTGTGACATAGAAATAAGTTTACTATTGTGTACATGCAGGCGTGTCATGTTCTGCAGAAGAGGCGACTATTTAGGCAGAGGATCATATAGACCCAAGGTGGCTTTTAACACGCGAAGTTCACTTGTCCTTGTGGTATCTTTGTTGTGTATGACCATTGGACAGTGTTTGGGTTGTTCAAGCAGTTCACGTTTCCCATAACAAAAGAGTTTGCTGGAAGATGGGGGTGTGTCAAAGCTGATGGAAACTCTCGATGCTCCATTTCACTGTTCACTGCATACACACTGGCTATTGTGTGAATCTTTTTGTACTATGAGAAGGTTATGGCTAGCCTTCGGCCATCCAAAAACTATTTTTTTATTAATAGTCTAAAAATTTTGATTCACATGTACTATCACCTCGCAGTGTTGTGACCAAAATGATATTGTTAGAAGGAGCATGTTTTACCATGCTTCCTCATTCTCTGTGGATAGTGGGTTTCCTGCATCACCAGGATATTCACAGGTGGGTTTTGTAGGAGATTAAACTTCTTGGCCTGGGACGTTAAAGCATTAAGTCTCGCTATGTTCAGCATCCCTATCTCTACTAAGGCGCCCAGTGCGCCTCAGGAGCGTTTAGCAGGGTCCCTTGGCCCTACTCCCTCTACGCTCACCTTTACATCCTTACTGTGGGTGCCATAATGAAGAGTAGGTATTGGGGTATACTCTTCCCCTTTCACTACTGCTGTTTTGGTTCCCTTCTTGCCTTTGTTTGCTTTCAATTTATCATTATGGTGCAAATGTGTATTCTCATTGGGCACAGTTTTGTCTGAAGCATTCAATTGTTGATTTCCAATACCGTTTGGGTTTTAATTAATAATGTTAGGATATGTTCTAAGCCCCTGTGCTGAAGAATTTGTTTCCAAATTTGGTTCCACCAAATCCTGTTTGTTTTGATTGGTTGCTTGGTTTTCTGTTGAATTTTAATGGCTCATTGCTGCTAGTTACTCCATGTCTTCCTAATCTGTCTGAGCGAGATGGATAAATCTGCTTATGTCATTGCCTTAGTCGCGGCCAGCTTGTGAACCTGTTTGGCCATTTTCTGTTCCTTCAGGGAAATTGGGTTGATAATCTTCTATTATCTGGATTCTCCCCAGTTGAATTCTTGTGTGTACGTGTGATTTTGGTATACTCTGAGTCATCTTCACCCATTTATTCCTCACAGAATTCCATTTCTCTTAGTTCATCTTTATGAGACAAGCATGAATCTTTTTCCCAAAGGCTTGAAAGTGGTTGCATATAGGTGATGCACTCGCCACTGTTGCATGGAATAAGTGGGATTTTTTCTCATCAATTATGATAGAGGCAATATGAGGGATTTTGTGAGATTTCTTTGCTAACTCTGGGTTTAGGGAAATTATTGATATTGCTTTTCCTAAGATAAAGGTCAGCATTAACTGGAATCTTTGCATCTCAAATTTTTTGATTTCTCCATAAGATTCCAATCCTTCTTGGAGATATTTGACTACTGTGCATGCCAATGTAGTCGGAAGGTAGTCAAAAATTATAAAATATCTTTGGATTCTGCCCTATGTGTGCATTTGGTCAATACCAAAGGTTAACCGCAGGAAGGTCAATCACCACTCTGAATTTTGCAGCTTAGTTTGCTTCCTCCGCTGTCTTAAACTCAAGATCTACCCAACCATGGCAGATAGTATGGGTTGTCATGTACACAGCAGAGGGAAAAATTTTGGTTGGGATTCGCCAAACTTTTCCCACATTGCTGGTGCCTCTGTGCCCAAAAACACATGGATCTCATGTTCAACTAATGATAACAGTTGAGAGTGGGTCACTTCCATGTAGATGCAGTATTTTACTGAAAATTACACAAAACCCGTGGGGTGCACCACCTCAGGTTTTTTATTTTTGCTTTGGTTCTCATTTACTCCTGTGCACTTAGTGCCTTTGGGCGGTGCAGATCCAGATCTGCTACACTTCACCACGTTCGCCCAACTCTGTCCTTGTTTATTAAATGTGCTCATCTCACTTGGTATTGATATTAAATTTTTCTTTTTAAATCAAATCGTTTACTAATAAGTGATAGTAATTGGAAAGAAGAAAAATTTTTAATATGGTGATAAAATTTTAAAAATTTCCAAAAAAATGTCACTTCTTTTTATAATCTGAAATTTAGGTTTATCAAATTAATCAAAATATTATAAATTAAGGTATATACGCTGAAACATCTAGTAATTTTTTATTTAATTATTTCTATTTTATTATCTAACTAAGGCAAGCTGACCAGGGGATGGAAAATACTGAGCTCTAAGGAGCAAAACTTATACTAGGCTAGAATTAAACTAACAAAAAGATATGAGCGTATCACTTAAACTGAATAAAAACAAAAATAAAAACTAAATTTGATCCAATCAGGTCAGATGCAGTAAACTGCTATGCATCCATGGTGGGGGGTGAGTGGAGATTTGGAGGAAAATCTTCCTCATCTGTGTCAGATAGTGTATAGCAGAGCGCTGAGAGAATGGGTTTGGGTGCATCCTCAAAATGGGGGTTGAGGTAAAAGAGTGGCTCTTTCAGCTCAAATTTAGCTTTGAGGAGGGTGGTGATATATTTGGATATGGTTTTCTCCGCCTCAAAGCAACAGCTGTATAATGAGGTGAAGGAGTGATGTTGTTGCTAGTAATTAAGGTCTTGGGACCAAATTTAGCAACCATCACAACTTATTGTATTGCTTTGTTAGCAACTTGGTGGAATTTAAGGATTCTTTTTTATGAACTTGATTCATGGGGGTGTGGCCAAAAGTTGGTATCCCTTTGACCAAAACTGCGACTGATTTTGCTATGGCCTTTTGGAGGAGGTGACAATCAGGGCAGGCAACACCTCCTTAGTGAGTTAGTAGTCAAATCAGAATTCATCAGCTTTAAGTGAAGAGAATAGTGCTGAGCTGGAAATTGAGCTGCATAATCTGCGTTTAGATTTATTTTAAGGCCTGGGGCCTCAAAATGAGTTGAAATGTGATTTCCCAAATCATCAACTTCCTCCAAATAATCTGAGGGATTTTGGTTAAAAAATGGTAGGTCAATTGGCATACAGGTGGGCTGAGATAGGTGGTTGGGTGGTTTTTGAATTAACTGGGGTCCATGCTGGCTCCTTATTAGTTGTAGTGAAATTAGGGGTTTGATATGTAGGCTCCTTATTATATGAATCAGTGGCAGTTTTATCTATCATTTTGGGTGGAGGGGCAGGGATGATTGTGCCCCATTCAAAAAGGTTTTTATGTCAGAATTGGGAGCATCATGTGGGAATTTAAGCATGTGGGCTCCAGCTTGGGCTATGGTGGGGCAGTGCCACTTTGAGTGGTCCAGGTTGAAACAAATGGGGCAGATCGTGTGCCCTTTGTCTACTCTGACCCAGAAAGGGTTTGGGGGCAGAAGGAAAAAATTCAAGCGGAATTGAAATGGCAATTTCATTTAATATTTGGGCATATAGTTTCAAAGGCATGAGGGCACAAAAGTTGGTTTGTTCCAACGGGAACCACAATTTTAGAATGGGGTCAGCACCATATACTGACACCCAAGCTACTAGTTTATTGTATAAAGTCTCAGGAAGTGGGTGGGGAGGCTTGCAAATTGAACCACAATAGTGGTTTCATCAGGCACCAGGTGTGATTAATTGGGATGAGGGGTTCCCTGGAACACCATGAGAATGTTGGCTGCAAATGCAGCATTGGCTTCACAGATAGAGCTGAGGTTAAAGTACCCCTTTTAGGGGCGGAAGTTGATAAAGCCTGCAGGCTGCATAAGCGCTTGTTCTAATTATATGATTTGTTTATCATTATAGGGAAAAAAGTTGCAATATCTAACCCTGAGGCTGAATTGCATCTTGCTTCAAGGAAACAATGAAGCCATGAGGCACCACTTGGGAACATGCAAGGTGGAGAGCGAGTTCTTGGGGGAACGTATCAACCAGAGCCATTGGAGGGTGCTGGTCACCCTAGTTCAAAAGCATTTTCCTGCTGGGCGTAAGATGATAGGGGCTTTGCTACTGCCTCATTTTGGAGCAGCGTGCAGTAGGGCTGATGACATTGGGGCTTCGCTGGGTGTCACTTTTTGGAGTTGTTTAGTTCTGTTGTGTTTTTAAATTTTCTCAAAAGTGATATTGAGCGGAAAGAAAAGTTCAGTTAATTTTTTATTCTGTCAACAAAAACGTTTTATTTGCCCAAACTTAAATAAGTTATTAGTAAAATCATTTATAGCTTTTTAAGTATCAGTGTGGTGATTCTTAAAATGAAGATTTATAATACAAGAAAATCTATATATCCTTAAAAAGTAATATTATTATTAGATCTCATTATGATTGGATGTATGTGAAGGAAAATTAAGTACAAATATAGCATTTATATCTAACCTTCCTGATAATTGTACATTTTTTTATAATCTTAAGATGAAGTTTCTGGTTACCTATTATATTTGCGTAGCTTTAAATTAATAATTAAATGTAACTACTAGCATTAATTAACTCTTTTTTATGCACATTAGGTATTACGTTTGTCATCTAATTCATTATTTCATAGAACTCACTAACTCTAACCTTATCTTATTTTCATCGCATAGCAGACAGGGTTTTTTAAAATTGGTGTAAAGGGGCTTGGATTATATTATTGGCTAAGGTGCACTTCACTCAGTAGTACTATATGAGGATAGAACACTTTTTAAAAATTTAATAAAATATATAGGTTTAATAATATTAAACTTTGTTTCTTATAGCAATAAGCTATCTTATATATGCTAACAGAAGGTTTAACTTATCATTTTATCAGTTTAGATACTTTTAATAAAACAAAATAATTCTATATTAAAAATATTTGGTTCTGTGGCACACTGAAATATTAATTGGTCACAAAGTTAGTTTTAGAATTTGTTGATTTGTCATTGCGTCCCTTTTCTCCATCTATCTCAATCATACTCTCAGAAATATGTAGAACCAAAATATCTGCTGTTATGCCAGGGTTTATAAATTGAAATTCTGCATTAAACTCTTCTTCCTCCTGAAACCACTACAATCTCAATAATGACCCCAGAGGTATTTTATTAGTCCTTTTCTGTGTCTAAGTTCAAGCTCCTGTTTGATCTGTTTGACCTGTTAGCATCTCATTAATAAACTACAAGTCTTAAAGAGAAATCCTTAGTCACTGTGAGGTCAGTTAGCTTCTCAGGGATATTCTTAGTCAGCCCACTGTCATGGGGATTATTTGATACTTCTTGAGTGCTGTCCCGCTGACCACATTTTTATACAATTTATGATTAGATTATTCTCTAATACCTGTGATAAATAAATTTAGTCTGATGATCAACATTTTTCTGTATCTGATGATTAAAATCTATGGAATAAAGCTATCTCATTTTCAATTATTTAAAGAAATTGTATAAAGGGTCATTATCTGTGCCTTTATTGAATGCTAAATTATTGATAAATAGATGTCCAAGTTGTCAATTTGGCAACAGATGCCAGTCATTAAACTCTAATGATTGCTAAATATAATATTTAATAGCCACAAGATTGATCCTTTATAATAGGTCAATATTTAAATTGCAACAGGGTTACAACCCACTATTTAAGATGCTAATTTATATTTGTTTAAACTTTTATTAAGCTAAAAGCCATGGTTAGTCTCTAAGCCATTTTTGGCACTTTGTCTAATTAGTAACTGCACCATCTATAAGGGTGCCTATTTTACATGATTATTTATGTTCACAGTTATCATTATTTAAAAAAGACTATATCGATTCTATATCCAATGATGAGACTTTTATTTCATACCATCAGATACATGCATATTTGACATCTAGATTTTCATTTAGGTTTTTTTCCATCATAGTAGCTTATGCGTGATCTTAATTAAAGAAAAAAGTAAAAGAGTCTAACTAGCCTATGCCTACATCCCCCATTCACTCCCCAATGACCTCAGATTTGACGTCAGCTGCTCCCATGTGGGGCAGTGGCGAAACCCACCCAGCGTATTCCATCTGGTGAGAAAATGCGCTCAGACTGGTTCATCCAGTCTTACTAAATTATTAGGTCAATTTATTACGCCCAAGGATATTGCCATCATCCTGGCACATGCCCAGGAAGTGCCTTGTAGTCCACTTGTTCTCCACTGATACCAAATGCGTTTTGGCCTTCAGGTTGAATATGGAAAATTGTTCCCATACAAAGAAAAAGCCATTATCTTCTTGGCCCAGGCAGTGATGCTGCCGGCCAGTTTCTGATCTTCCGCCCCTATAAGGGGTATTTTGATACAGCCTCCACTTGTGAAGCTGTGCCACCATTGTGGCCACCGATCCCTTGGTTTTCCATGGGCACCCCTATCCCCACAACGTGCATACAGCTCCTCACTGACACCATAATGGTTTAGTTCATGGGGTTGCCCAATCACCTTTCCCTCGTGGTGCTCCATCAGAAGTTGGTGGAAAGCTTGGATGCATTTGTTCCATTCCATCCTTCAGTTTGTGGTCCCCAATGGTGCCTCTCGCCTCATTGGGCCTTGGTCCTTTGCCATGATTAGGCTAAATTTCAATAGAATTGCTTTATCAATTTCCCCACTTCATTAGACTCTCTTTCTGCTCAGCGTAACTTTCCAAGCAACTTTGAAAAGTAAAAAAGTAAAACCTAATCACCCTCCATAGTTTTGCTCAAAATGTCATTGGATTCCCCGCTGGCTGCCCCAGTGTGGGGCAGTGGCGAAACCCCGTGCCATTTTCTGTCTGACAGGAAAATGTGCTCAGACTGGCTTGCCCAGTTATACCAAACCACTGAGATGATTCGTTCCTCCTAAGGATCTTGACGCCCACCTTGCTCAAACCCAAGCATTGTCCTGTTGCTCCCCCAGAACAACATGCATTTCATCCTTAGGGTCAAATAAGGGAAACTTTTCCCCTACAATGACCAAGCCATTAAAGAAATGGCTCAGGCGGTGATGCATCCCGCCTTCTTTATTGACTTCCACCCCTATAATGGGCTTTTTGATCTCAGCTTCACCTGAGAAGCCAATGCTGCCACTGCGACAATGGTGCCCCTGGTCTTCTAAGATACTCCTCTCCCAACAACTCAGACCTGGCTCCCAGTGGACACCACTTTGGTGATTCAGTTCGCTGATTTAGCCCACCCCCTTCCCCCTGAGGTGCTCCACCAGGAGCTGATAGGAGGTTTGGCAGCCTATATTTCCAACTCCATCTTGAAATTTGTGGTCTTAAATGGGGCCACACGCCTTGATGGGCCTTAGCGTATGCCATGATCAGCCCTGAAACAAACAATATTGCCCTGTTGATTCCCCCTCACGCCGCTATTCAATCTGCCCTGACCATCCGTTCTGGGCCCACGTCAAGGGCGGATGGATGATTCTTCCGTCCTGTTTGAGTTGGACCACTCAAAACGCAAGTGCCCATCCCTAGCTGCTTCTGATGGTGCTGATTTTTCATCTGACAGCCACCAATCTGCCGCCCACCCTTCTCTAGTTCCAGCATGGAGTACAATCCTACCTCCAACTCCCCCAAAAACTGTTGCTGAAGATGCACCTGCAGCCACCAATCGCCTCCACCTTGCCCCAGCGCCACACATGATACTTCCAATCAAGCACAGGATTGGACCCAAGTTCAATCCCATGCAGCCTCCAACAAATCAACTAATCCTCAACCATACGCCAATTCCGCAAATCAATTCAACCAGAACCCATGGGAGTTTTTGGATGAAATTAACAAATCAGGTAATATCATTAGAAGAAACATTGCTGCAAGTCGACCAGTTCTGTAATGCAAAACAGGATGCAGAATTCCCTCCTCGTTTATATGCCTACAGCCAAATGCCAAACCATTCTACAGTGACCACCAGCTTGAAGTAGAAGCAGCTGGTACACCAGAATGCCACCCCCCTGCAAAGCTGTCACCAAATCAGTGGCGATGCTTACAGGAGGAATTCCACCTCCTGTTATCCCTATAAATCTTACTCCAAAAAGTAAGATTAATGTGAAAAATTACACAAAAATGCCAATGACATTATCTAAAACGTGGTAACTGTAGCACGGAATCCAAATAGCTAATAATACCTGAACCAATATCGCCACGTTTTTTAAACTACCAGATGCCCAAATTCAAGCTGTAAAAGCTTCAGCTGAATATATCACTGCCATTTTTATGGTTGGCAATTACTCAGAAGTACTAATCATCAAAGATATCTAAACACATGCCGCTGATGCCCTGACACCCTTGCTATCCGCCTTGACATGCACCCTACTATGGGATGAGGAGGCTGCTGCCGAAGATGAGCCCCCTGATCCCCCTCCCCTTCCACCATGGATGGATAAGTGGTCTCCGCTGCCCACCTGGTTGATTGTTTTGTTAGGTGCATTTCACTCAATCCGTTCATTTTAGTCATTTTTTTTGAATCAAGTCTTTTACGTTAGTTTTAGCTTTAGCTTTAGTTTGGTAATATCTTTCCCCTAATCGGCTTACATTGGTTACATAAAATTTTTTCCTGCACCATCATTCCCTCTGCCCCTGACCACCCATTCTGGGCCCACGTAGAGGGTGGGTGACCATCTGTAAATCCTTCTTTGAGTTGAATCAACTCAAAGCATAAATGTTCTTTTCTTGATACTTCCGTTGGACCTGCGTTGTCTCCATCTGGCCCCCAATAGGCCACACACCCCACTGCATTTCCAGTATGGGGTACTATCCTCCCCCTCCCCCAAAGCTTGTGGCCACTATGTTGCCTGCAGCTGCCAATCATCCCCCTCCTCAGTCCAGTGCCACAAGCGCTTTATCAGTAAGGAATTGGCTTGGACAACAGTTCATTATACCGTTATTCTTTGAGTTTTTATGTGCCCATTAGGGCACCCTATTTCATGCAACTTTGTGGGATGAAACCCAGGGTACTTCCCTCCGCCACACTAGAGTTGCACGAATCAAAGCACCACTGAAGTGGGCCCAACTGTGGGCCACCGTTATTATTCAATCTCCAGCCATAGCCATCAACTCATTAACCCTTATTTCAATTACAACTTGAACCCATGGCCTGCATTAAATGAAATCAATGAAATGGGCAATGTAATTGAAGAATCAAAAGCCTAAATTGAAGAAGTTATCCAGGTACAGCACCCCATTCAGATCCTCGGCATTTTTATGCCTCACAACTGAACGCCCTTTGTGTTCCACTCTGAAACCAGCTTGCTATTGCTGCAGCTGATTACCCATATAGTAGCGCCTTCCATAAGATAGCTGATATGTCAGTAGCAATACGTGCCAAGGTTCTCCCTCCTCCCATTATTGTTCAGACCATAGACCCACAGGCCAAACGTGACATCCTAAACCTCAACAAGCAAGCAAAATCCACCATCCAGAAAGTGTCACTTTGCAGGCCAAGCCAAAAGTCACCTGAGCTTCCATCACTTTATTATCCCAGCTTCCTTCCATCCAACTTCATGCGGAAAACTGCTCTTCCCAGTACTTAGGTGCAATTTTTGCTGCTGGAAATCTTGATGGCTAGCCAATCATCAGCTAAATCAGTCCCCATGTCTCTTTTCACACCACCCCATTGCTCTCCGCCTTGACTTGTGCTATTGCTTATGGGGAGGACCCTGATACTGAGGATGAGCCCCCAATCCCTCTTCCCATTCCACCATGGAGGGTTGAGTGACTCGTCACTGTCCCACCTGATTGGTTGTGTTCTCGGTTGGTTGTGTTTCACCTGCTCATTTTAGGCGGTAAAATCATTCTGTTCAGGTAGTTCTGTTTGTTCATTTTTTGTAGCTCTTTAAGATTCAGTAATGTCTGTCCCCTGGTTGGCATACCTTAAATAAATCTAGACCTATCATTCAAATATTAGAAAGATGTGCATTTAGCTTTTAATATGAAGAATTACATAAAATTATGGACAAATCTTTAAATAAAAATATTTACCTTTTTTAATTAAAAGAAAAATCTGAGTCCATAGTTTTAAAGGTTAGCATTTTAATCTATTAGTAGGGTAAAACTTTTGTAAATGTGTTATCATATAAATTTAAAACAATCTTATTAAATTTTAGATATATATGTATTTTATTTGAGGTAAGTCAACTTGAGCACATACTGATCCAATCAAGGGGAAATTGAATGAATGGGATAGGAAGATAAAACCTGAAAACCTCCAAGCATGAAATATGATAAGCCAGGAACTCCATGGACGCCTTTGCTATTTGCTATCTTGGTTTGGGACATTGGTGCGCAATGCCAACACAGTCAAATTGTCCCCTGCCCAAAGTTCCTGTACCATAATTTCACTAAGGGAGGCAGTGGTAGAGGGTCCATATTCTACCACTGGGGGTATCCACTCCTTTAATATATATATGTACTGTAGCACCTAAAAAGACATTTAAACTCTTAAAGCTTTACTATAGATATCTTTCTGTAAAATGGTACTTTTTTGCTTAATTGACTAGTACATAGTTTTAAATTAGCCATCCTGAGTTACGGAATATTTTTATATTAGTTTGGAAATAAAAGTTCAAAAATATCAAAAAACTTTATTGCAGATAATTTAGTCCTTATGCTATATCAATCACATGATTTTAGCCAAAAACAACATAAAGGCAGCATAATTTAAATAATACATAACAAAATCAAAAACAGTTAGTTATCTGAAATCTTAAATAATTACTCATTGACTTTAGATGCACATAAACAATATTAAAGATTGTTCATATCTGATTTACAGTAAAATACTAGTGCTCATTTTATTAAAGTCTATGATAATATTAAAGATGGTACCTTACATCGATGAATCCCCCCTTAGGTTGGGACCATCTAGTACTAAAAAAAAAAGATGGTACCTTTTTTGCTTTGACCATAATCATGATCGAATCCTATTAAAAACTTTATATTAAAACAAAACCTCATTTTTTGAACCATTCTGAACCAATTTCATCAAATTTGACGCCTGCTCTCCACACATGGGGTGGTGGTGTGCCACCTCCTGGTGTTTTTCAGCTGCAGCCAAAGCACGCCTGGGATGGATCTGCTAGCCCCCCTAATCCAACCAGTCATTTTTGTCCCCCTTTGGCCTCTTCTCAACACCTTACATGCTCCCAGGTGGTGCTGATAATCCTTCTTCTCCTCATAGTAACCAGTGCATGGGTCTTTTATCTAAGGATTTAATCTCTTCCCTTACACAAGTGCCTATATCAACAATATGGCTCAGTTGGTGTTTAAACCTGCCTTATTTATTTAATTCCTCTTTAAGGAATAATTTGATTTGGGATTCCCTGGTGAAGCCCATGATATGGCTGCAGTGACAATGCTACTTACTCTATAATTATACTCCCATCTTAACCACTCATACTTGGTTGTTGGTGGATGCCACTCTGGTGGTTTAGTTTGACAGGTTGCACAATCACCTCTCCCCTTAATAGCTCTCCATGCGCTCTTGGAAAGATTAGCCAATTACGGCATGAATCCTGTCATCCAGTTTGTGGTTCCCAATAGGACCAGCTGCATTGCAGGTCCTTGTGCCTTTGCAATAATATGTCACTTCCATTGAGACTTTACCTCACAATCCCCCAGAAACATTGTCCGCTCTGTACTAGACCACACATCCTGGGCTTGTGTCAAATTTGGCCGCATAGATTTCCCCATGTGCTTCAGACTTGATCATTAAAAGTACATTTGCACAATATTACCATTACAGTAGCTTCCGCCGCCCCTCCAATGGCATCAAACCTACCAATAAATTTCATGCCAGTGTTCAATGGAGCTAACCCTCCCTCTAAAGCAAAACTTCCAGCAACCAAAGCTTCTGTTGGGTCATTCAAACCGGCCTAGTCTTCTGGTACAGTTCTAGAACGAGTGAAAGCTCTTGTTCCTGTCAAGCAGCCTTGGTTGACAGTTTAGAGCCTACAGTTTCAGCCCATAGCCAATCAGGTTCTTTTACTGTTCTGAAAATATTCCGTCTCCACCTATTTAAATCTCTTAAATATACTGATGATGAAGATTAGACCTACAATATTATCTCTGATTTTGATTGGCCTAGATTCTTTACTTGACCTCCTGATTTGAATCCTCATCTTCAATTCTGCCCTCATAAGAGCTATCTGACTTAAAGAACCCATATTTAGATACTAAAGAGGAGGCAGCTGCTCCCGCCAACATCCAATCCACTAAGCCCTCTATGAGGCCATGGAGCCACTTGTTAGCAGCATCCCTTTATTAAATTTTCCTTTGGATTTCCCTGAGGAAGCCTAATATAAAATTGAAGAGATTGCTTTTGCAGCAGGCCGTGCATGCACAAATGCCATAGATTTGTCTCAATTCAATCAAAGTCTACTCTCAGATGCATCAATAACTCAAGAGCTTTGTATATTCTTTTTAACCTCTCAAATATGCTGATTCTGGCTTTTCTAATTTGTTGAGACATTGCATATGTAGGTATCTGTAAGGATACCAGATTCCCCATTAAATTAGATCAGTCAATTCACCATTTTAATCTAAGAATTGGGAGCGTAATCAAACCATTTAATCAGGTATTTTATATGATTTAATGATAAGCCTAAAATATTGATGTCGGATCACCAGTTATCCAACTGTATTTGGGGTTAGAGTATGTCATAGTTTTCCACGATGCAAGATGAGTTGACGCTAAGGGATTGTAATCCAGCTGAAATTTGGGAATTCTGCCAAAGCTCCAAATGAAGATATGAGTAGGATGGAAGTTGGAGAATCTGAGTAGCTGCGAAGATGGGCCAGATAGTGGCCCCAAAAATGGGCATAAGACGAAAAACAAAGAGAGAAGAGGTGTTTTTAGTTGGTAACTACAGAGTAAAAAACTAGGTAAAAATATTTGAGGATTAAATGGTAGAATAATTTTGCCAAGTAAAAAAATACTGTGGTTCTAAGAGCTTTTAGTCTCCATTTAATAAGTTATAAGTAATACTTGAGTGACGGCAATCATCATATTGCTCTCCCATTGTATCAATAGGAGTAACTACTGTACCAACTTTTGTCATATTGTATCTATTACACCAAATTTCTTACAGTGGTACTCACTACATGGGGCCCACTGATTTAACAATCTAAGCCTGTTCGCCTGCCTATACCAATGGAAAATATATCTTAAGATAATGATAAACTGCCTTTGTCTATCAGGGTAACGCAGTATGCTGAACTTAGGCTTATCCTGTACACCATGTGCTGAACCAAAAATGAGCTAAGTTATGAGCATAAGGTCTTGGTGGATCATATTGCAGCATTGTCCAGAAAACTCTGTAACCTCAAACTACGGAATGGGTTCTTGGATGACCTTCTCAGTAGCATGGTTAATCAGCTGCAGTGCGATGAGAAGCAATAAGATGAGGGACCTTCCTATTGTAATGTTTGATACAGAATTAGTGACCACCACAAAGCTATACTGTGAAGAATTGGAACTTGATAAAGGAGAGGCCAAGGGTGAGGCTAAAGAGTGCTTCTCTGGTTGAGTAGGCTGTAGAAGTCCATATCCGCAAAGTAGTAGCTCAGGAAGTGATTCTATCTCACCGGAATAAAAGCCCTCATATGTTTTCAGTGCTTGCAACTGAGAAATCCCAGCCAACACCCATAATGGCAGATAAGCTGTTTTCTTCTTTCCATTCTGCGTCCTCTCCGTTCTGAGGACTGAGTTGTACTTTATGGGAGGGGTGCATTAATAAGTTGCCCCATTCAATAGGGATATAAACATGCGGCTCCTTCAAAAGATTTGAGTTTGCTGTGGAGGGCTCTTCAGACCAACATAAAGCCAAGTTTCTAATATCCACTCTGGATGTCAAGAAGTGCCAACCAGGTCACCTTTTACCCAGCGGATAGTTTTGTGACCTACCAGGAGGTTAAGGATATGGTGCTTCAGTTGTTCAGTGGGTTAGAAAAGATGGTGCAATAAAAAGTGAACTTCCTAACCATTGAGTTCCAGTGGAAAGAGACCTTGGTGAAGTTCACAGATTATTTTACTGACAAAGCACACATCTTAGTTGGGGCAGGAACAATGGCTGAGGCTGATGCCAGAATCTCCTTGATCATGGAAGTGAAATTGCATCGCTGTTTAATGCGATGCCTTTAATCCTGAAAGTGAATTTCCCTTGCTTAAGATTAATAATTACCTGAACTGACAATCTGTTCACTCAATCTACCTAATTCAGAGTAGAAACTTACCATGACTTCTGCTAAAAGCTTTTCCTTTGAGTGGCTCTCTCCAATTGACCCATAATCTGCTGTTTAATCCTTGTCCAGTATACACCCTTTGACCTGAGCCCTTCCAGAATACTTGGAGATATGATGACTCAAAAGAATTGTTATGCAGGTGGTCATCTTAGACATATTGTCTAGTATTGCCCCACAAACCAGCATGTGCATGTTGTAATGTTAAACCAGTTTGGCCAGGGAAAAGATAAAGCAGAGTAGAGACGGGATTCTTTTTTCCTATGGTATGATATCAATTGTCCCATCTGAATACTATGAGATGCTTCCTGCTAGACCTTATTATCCTATGGATTATAGCTCTATAAACAACTTTTGAATGACTTACACATGCTGACCTGTGTGCATGTCCAACGGGATGTGGTGGAGGAGGACCATAAATGGATACCTAAAGCAAATTCCTGTCAGATCCTGGAGCACGCTTCATTCTATGGACCACAATCCTCATCTGACGCACCATTGTTGAATGGGATGAATGTAACTATCCCAGTGGAAGTCATTATCATGGAATACCCTAAGGTAGGAAGTGAGTATTATGTGGTTCCTTGAGAAAAAAATACCTGTATATTATATTAAAATACTCAAGGTTCTTCTTATTTGGAGTGCACATATTGTGATATTTTTGTTGCAAAAACAAAGTGCATGCTGTTATAGATACGAGTACCCCAGTTTCCATTTTATTAAACAAATTGTTAACTAAGTTGGCACTGAACCCTAATGTGGAGCATCAGAGGGTGTACAGCACCGCTAGTGTAGTATGCACAGTTTCAGAAGGAGTGTATAGTGTGCTACCCCTGCGACTAGGGATTATCACTGTCTCTGTACTAAAAAAATGTGTTGCTGAATAACAATTATGACCAGCTGATAAAAGCAGCTTTCCTACGCCACTTTGATTCTGTAAGGATATGGTAGAAAAAACGTTTGAGATCCTGGGTCAAACAATTCCCGTTTACTTCACTTTGAGAAGTGTGCCACAAAAGTCATCCACATAAGGTAAGTTAATCTGGCGTATTGTTTAGAGTAATCCAAGACTGCTATTCACTGGATCAACGATACAGTGTCTTTGAAAAATAAAAAAATATTTTTGTGTCTGTCCACAATTAAATTGATCTAATATGCTAAATTTTTAATCATTATGTTGGTGATTGGTTAACATTTATATAAGCTTAACTGTGTAACAATTATTTTTAGTTTCTTGATTGTTGGTGTTAATATCTTAGTATGACTGGTTGATAAGCATTAAATATTACGCCATATTGTATTTTAATTGTTGAAGGGAACTTTGAGATTTGGGTAGTCAATTATATCAACTCAAAGCAAGTTGATAGATGTAATATTAGATTCAGTGAATAGAATGTATTTTGCCTAAGCCTCAATGATGAGGAGGGATCAAACAAATTCTGGAGAACAATTAATATCTAAGTCAAATGGGCATAACTGATCAATGTGACAAAGATATGAGGGAGAGAGAAGACATGAGAAGGAGGACTTTTGGGAAGAAAGAAGAAGAAAATTGAATTTAGGAAGAAGAGAGAATTTGAGCAGACAGAATCTGATAATTTTTATAGTTTAAATAGGGTATTGTGGTCAAAGCTATTGCTTCATATTATCATAAACTTAGTACAAAAATTCAAGGACCAAATATTCATATTGTTTGTCTATTGCTCAGTGGTCTCAGCCCTGTGCAACCCTTCTAGCGAATATTGACCATATTACTAATTTCTAACAGCAGTGCTCACTACAGGGGCACATTGATTAACATGCTAAGAAGTCCTATATTCGCCATGCAATGGTGCAACAGGCTCAATTTGGAGAGAAACTACCTCAGTTTTTTGAATTATCTCAATATGTGAGACTAAAACTTGTCCTGAATACACTACTTCAGACACAAGAATGCTTTTTCAGGAAATTTAGAGTATAAAAAATTAGCTTGACAAAGCTTTTCACCAACTGCACCTGGTTGGTTAGCAAAGCCAACTTGCCAATCACTTGGTTGGCACTACAGAGCAGCTACACTGTGCATAGTGTAAACTGAATAGTATTTTAGAGAGGAAGAGGTCTTCATTAACAAGCTGCCCCATTTAACTATAATGGAAACATATATGTATTTTGTAAGTGGTTCAAATCTTCAGTATAGGGGGCTTCATATTGGCATAAGGTTAAAATGTAGTTGTCGCTCTGGACATAGAAAGTGCAAACCAAATTATATGTTACCTTAAGAATAATACCGTAACATATCAGGAGGTGAAGAAATTGTGTTCCATCTGTTTGGGGGTGTGGCAAAGATGGCGCCACGCAAGGCTGACTTTTTAACAATACAATTTTTAATGGAATGAATCTATGGTGGAGTTTGTGGAGAAATTCACATCTGAGGCCCACGTGTTAGTGGGAGCAGATATTTTTACCTAAGAGGATGTGGGCATTGCAATGATGGCAGCGGTTAAGTTATATTAGGAGCTGTATAATGGTATGATCCCCGTTCTGCTAGATGATGCTGAAATATTGGAAATTGTCAACTATTTATGCCATTTTTTCCGTCACTTTTATTGCTCCTAACTTGGAACAAAAAGCCCTTTGACTGTTACTAGATCCTTATTGGGAAATAGACAACATCAAACTTAGCTATAATCCATTGGATAATACTTGGCCACTTGACACTTTGGTGGGTCCTTGCCATCCTTGCTATGGCCAACTAACTCATTCTCGGTCAAATTACAGTCCCAAGTTAGTTTTCAGACTGGTTTTGGGGGGTGATGTGGAGATGTGAGCCATATAGAAAAGCCTGCTTTTCTTGCAGCTAAAGAGGTCATTATGTGGCTAGTTGACTTGGCAACCTGCATGCCTATGCATTGCCAACAGCCCTGAAAGAACATAAAAATTTTTGAGTGGAGTAGAGATGAGATGCTCTACCTCCACTGATAAAAATTAAATGTACCAGATAATTCTAACCAGTCCATTTATGTCAGCCCTGGTACTCACACCAACAATTTTTTATACCAACAAACCCTCAACAATGCATCAGACTTCCCCCTGGTGGGAACAGGACAAATTCAGACTTGGGGTTTCAACAAATTGTACAAAAACTGTACGCCTGTTAGATCCTTGAGCATAATATCATGGGCAAAGTTAGACCCTCCATGGATGTTGCTAACTAGAGGGGGTTAATGGTGCAATGTTGATAGAGAAAATAATTCATGAGTATCCTCATGTTGGCACCGGTATTATCACTTTTCTCAATAACAAAAAGCTTTTGGATGTTCATGTGATAAACACCAATGGTTCTTCTTACTCAGAGTGTACATACTGTGATATTTCATAGATTATACATAAGTCTGAGAGTTTATAGATACTGGAGCTCCAGTTAATATAATATCCACCAAGCGCGTGGCTAAGCTTCTGTAAGAGCCTGAAGTAAAGCACTTAGTAGTGTAAGAACCTCAGGGGCACAGAAAATTGTGTCAGAGGGCGCTTACAGAGCTTTGCCTCTGAGGTTCAGTTTGTGTGGTGCATGCGCCCTGGCGGTGGTTCTTCACAATAATAATTTTGACATGTGTTTAGATGTGGATATGCGGCAATTTGGGGAAGTGGTCAATATGGCAGAAGAATTACATAATATTCTGGGGCAACAGATCCCCATCTTTTTCACCTCCAATGAAGTCCTAAAGGACCTCATCCGCTCCAGTCAAATTAATCTAACATATAGTGATGATATGATTCTTGTTTGATATTGGTGGATGAAGCGAAGGACCAGAGCTCTGCCTACACAGATCTATGAGTTGACGGAAATCTGGTACAGGATGCAAACGCTTTAAGTATACCTTTTATCAGGATTTTGCCAAAATCCTTTGATTCTGAAAAGTCTACTTCATCAATTCCCTTTGCATTATTGGAAGGAGAAAGTAATCTATCTAAATTTATCAAGTTTAATAAGAAAGATCATTCTCATCTCAATCAAGGGATAGAAGATTTGATTGCTCAATAATTAATTAGATCAAACATATCCCAAACAGTTACAAAACCTATAAATATTCCATCTTTCCAATAATAAAAAAGGACAAATTATAACCTGTTTTTACTTCAATTTAATGCTTTTTTGGAGAATCCACTTAAAGTAACTTTGAGAGAAAACCTGCCCATTGGAAGTGTAATTCAAAGCTTCCAGAGTGGTGCTCTCTACAGGGGGCACTCTGAGTTACGCACCAGTAAAAACGTCCATCGCTACTATGGATTATCAATTTTCGCCTGAAGAAGCTAAAGACCATGAGCAAGGCAGAGATTTATGATGAGTCCATTCAACTAGAAACGAAATCCCAAGAGTACCACCCACGTTGGAATTCCGTGCCAACCTGGAGTTTTATAATCCTAATTTATTCTTTATGACGAACTTTAAATCCCTCCTGAGGTTTACAAAATATTACTAATCAAATCCTTGAGGGAGCCTTAATTCAATAAATTCATTCCACTTGATCTCATTCTAATGCTGTACCCTCTATCTTGCGAGTAGTATTACGAATCTCCAAAAGGACAGGAATTGGCACTGAGCAATACTTGCATCATCTTGTACGCCCTACATTATACCATATATACTGGTAGTGGTAATGCATCATCAAGGGAGCTCTTTATCTTAAAAGGACTCCAGTCCTGAATAATTATGTTACTGAGCTTTTCAAATATGCCTCTGAGTTTAGCAGAGATAATCAAGATGCCACCATCAATAATAGGACCCTTCTCAATGAAGTAAATTAACAGCCTATTCAACCTGACCACAGAATGTCCAGATTTGTTGATTTACAGTTCCTAAAGCAAGTCCAGGAAATCCAGCAAAAATGAAATGAGGGATTTTTTTCAACTTTCTATTTGTAGTCAATCAATGGAAGAACAAATCAAAAATTGTCTTTCCCAATTGGAGCAATTGTACTCCAGAATCTAATTCCAAGTCATCGAAGTAGAGAAAACTTCTCGAGCTATGGGTCATCCTGGGTTTGAAGGACCTCATGGTCCACCTGGGGGCGTAGGTCCACGTGGGCCTCCTGGCATTGATGGGCCCTGCAGACCACCAGGTGCAGATGGACCCTGGGGGCCCCTGGGTGCTGTTTGGAATTCAGGATCCCTTCAACAAATTGACTCTTTATTGAGCATGATGGATTGCTTACTTGAGCAATTTTATAAAGTGGATAAGGAATGTAACCTAACACATGATGGGGTATCGATTGACTCCCTCCTGTCACTTTGGTCTTTATCTGATGAATTGAGTAATCTGGGTAAATGGGCGAAGGACACAGACATCCTGTTTCAGGCCTATGAATCTAGAGGTGAGATGCTCCAAGCAAAATTTAAAACACTGGAACTTAAGTAAAATGCACAAAAGGAGTAAATTTATGAATTATCTCGTCGGTTGGATAAAAAAGTGGGGCATGATGATTTGAATTGACAGATTAGTGAAATTTGTACTGAGAAAGTTGGCCCCAATCCTCCATTTTCTTCTCAAGTTTCTGATTCCAACTCTTATGTTTCTACTCAATCTGAACGCCCTGGAGTGCATGTTTTGACTGAAAAGCTCCAATGAGTTTCAAACCAGTATTTAGAGACAAGTACTCTCATGGGGAAGGCAGCTAATCTCCTTCCTCTATCTATATGAGAAGGCTCTAAGTGAGGCCACAGATCATCAAAAATGTATTACTTGCCTAATTGTCTCAATTGATTAGCCCAGGATATCATGGTACCCCACTTAATGACTTGCTCTACTTGGTCTCAGGTCAAAGAAGCGCTAATCAAACAATTTGGAAGTGAGCAAACTTTATCCTCTCAAAAACAGACTTTTATAGGTATACATTCCCACCATAATGAATCTATCAAAGATTTTGCTCATAAGTCCTATTGTGAAGCTCAACTTTGGTAGCTTGTGGTCATCTAAATTTGGATAATGCAATTACTGCAGTCATATCTGCTTTTATTTTGAGGAATCAGATGTAAATTTATCTTCTCAGCGTAAAGAAGAATTTCAGAAGTATATTAGACTTCAAGGAGGTTTTGTTGAAATTGCCTCCTCAATTTACTGAAAAACCCCAAGTTTACGATTCTTCAAGACCTAGTCTTCCTAGACTTTACACTGTGCCTGAGAATATTAGAGCGGTTCAATGTAATTACTGTCCTTGATATTTCCATTCTGGGGATCGTTGTTGTAAAAAAGAAGCTGATGAGAAGAAGAAAAAGGATAAACATAATAAGATTATCCACATTAATAATGATATGAGTATGTGACAAGAACTTCAAAGCCCTGGGGAGTATAACAAAGATGAACATTTCTCCTATTACTTGCCCTCCTTGTTGGCTTTATCCTCTCAATTTGGAAGCACCATTACCTGCATTGATTTTTGAGTGAATTAAGTCAATGCTAAGGTTATTATTGACACTGGAGCCACAGTAAATGTTTTCTCATTAAAATTTAAAGGTGAATCAAGTTAACGCCTGATATTTCTCATTTTGAAGAATATGGTATTAAAGGACCTCAGAGTACTCGGTCAATTGGAGCTTTTCTGGCACTTTCTTTAAAGATTTGTAGGTTAACAATTTAAAATTCCTGCTATTGTCCTCGATAATTTGAGTTGCAACATACTTTTGGGGACTCAATTTTTTGCGGGAATTCAATGGAATTATTAACTATCCCAATTCATTACTTTCTCTTTTGGGGTATAGAGTTCATTTACTGTTATCTGACCCTGCTCATACCAAATTGTCAGTTGTGTCTGCTGGAGGCGTCTAAAAGATCTTATTCTATTCAATATCATGTTGGAGACCCGCGTGTAAAATTACCCCCTCTTTTGGAAGATATTAAAGAAGGGATGCCCATTTTCTCCCCTGAGAATTTAGTTATTCCGCCAAACTCTCAGGTAATTCTTTCTACTTCATTGCATTTTTCTATTCCAAAAGGGCATTTGTTACAAGTCCAAGGCATTTCCAACCCTTATGCTAAAGAAATCTTGCCTTGCCCTGGAGTATTTATTATTCTTAATCTGGTTCATTATCTGTTTTATTAGATAACCTCACTGATGAACCAAAGATGGTAGCTAAAAACCATCCCATTGCTTATGTCAAGTTATTACACTTACCTCAAATCTATGATGTTAAACCTTTTGGAAGCTTACAAGACTTTGGGCTAGAAAGTAATCAGGAAATTCTTACTGTTGGGCCTGCAATTGGAAAACATCTCACTAAGGAACAGGAGAGAAAAGTATTTCAATTATCAGAAGATTAATCTGATTTTTCTGCCAAGCATACTTACAAAAATTGGAAAAATGAAAGGGGTAAAGCATTCTGTTGAAACTGGCGATCATCTTCCTATTCGTGCTAGCCCTATTGTAAATCTAAAGTAGAGGAAGCCCAAGTTACCATAGAACTGCAACAACTATTGGAGGTTGGATTATTGAAACCCTCCAATAATCCTTGAGCCTCTCAACTTTTGTTAATTAAGAAAAATTATAGTCGTATTGCATGGTTATGGATTATCATAGATTGAATGTATTACTCATTGAGATAGCTATCTGTTACCTTGAATTGATGATTCTCTTTGGTTGTTGGATGGTTCAACTTATTTTTCTGCGATGGATTTAGCCAGTTGATACTGGCAAGTAGAATCATCCTCAGAAGATCAAGCTAAGTGTGCCTTAATATCCAGTGAAGGTCTACTTGAACCAACCCGCATGCCACAAGGATTGATCAATGTGCCAGCAACTTTTCATCGGGCCATGGATGGAATGTTATGAGATTTAAAACTCACTTATTTTTTGGTAAATCTGGATGATATTACCGTGTTTCCTAAAACATTGAACAAACATTTGGTTCATCTGAAAGAAGTTTTTAACTGAATTCAGAACTCTTTTTAAAGCTCAAACCTTCCAAATGTTCATTCTTCCAAAATGAAATGAAATTTTTAGGACGTCAGGTATCTGCTAATGGGATTCAACCCCTCTCATCCAAAATTCAAGTTATTCAAAGAGTGCCTGTTCCAACCTTTCAGAGAGATATCAAAGTCTTTCTTGGCATGGTTGAGTATTATTGGCAATTTATACTCAAGTTTGATGATATGGCTGAACCATTATTCCATCTGTTACAAAAAGGGGTGCCATTTGAGTTGAGCTCAGCTCAGGAACAGTCATTCAATTCTTTAGGAATGTCCTTGACTAAGGCACCTGTTTTGATTCATCCTCAATTTGACAAGCCTTTTTTTCTTGCATAATGATGCCAGTAATGTCACTATTGGAGAAATTTTATCTCAATGTGATGTAGAGCAAAATGATCATCCCATCACGTTCTATAGCAAAAAATTTCTAAGGATGAAAGAAAGTACATTGTAATGGAGTGGGAGTGCTTGGAAGTGATTTTAACTATTAAGCACTTCCATCCTTTCCTATATATAATCATTTTACCATTACTACCAACCATTCTTCTTTAAGATGATTGCAAAATATAAAGGATCCCGATGGGAGATTGGCCCATTGGGCTCTAAAATTACAAAATTACGATTTTTTGATTGTGTTTTATCTTGGTGCTAAACATCAAAATGCTAATGGTCTATCTCAATTACCTATATTGACCTTAGATCTGAGAAAGAAAGAACGCCTATATATCTGATTGGATGGCCAGAATTGTGGGATTGAGAATCTAAAGAGGATCAAGCTTTTTTAAAGAACATCTCAAAGATCCCATGATTTGAGAAGGAGCCTTGTATAAACAGGTCAAGTGCAGTTGGTTACCTTTTTTGCACCCTAAATTACAATTTCAAGCTGTTGTGGAGGTACATGAACAAGTAGGCCATAGCGGATTAAAGAAGTCTCAAAATGGTTAAAAACTCAATCTTATTGGAATAACATGACTGAATTCATTTGAGAGACCCATAACTCATGTCTCATCTGTAAAAGCAATGGAGCCACCAACCCTACTTATCAACATCAAGTTATTCTCCCGACTAAAGCATTTGAAGTGGTAAGCATTGATGTGGTAGGATTTTTCCCTCAGGGATAACATGGCCGTCAGTATATTATTATTTCAGTCGATCACCTCACCAGATGGGTTGAGGCCATTTCCTTTGCCACCCCTTCTGCTAAGACTACTGCGCTGTTCCTTTACCAACACATCATTACCCAACATGGATGTTCCAAAGTCCTTATGTCTGACAATGGGACTAATTTTACCTCTCAACTTTTTTTAAGAACTATCCAAATTATTTAATACTACACAACAATTTGTCATTACTTACAATCCATCCATGAACGGAGCCATTGAACAAGTCAATGGAACTCTACCCTTTATTTTAAGGAAGATGACTTCTACTGATCCCTCTCAGTGGGTCTTCTACCTGCTGAGTGCATTATTTGCTTATCAAGAAAAGTTATCATCGGTTCATCAAGATGTTGCCCTTCAGATGCATATATGGGCGAGATCCATCAGTCCCTTCTAGTATTCAAGCCATAATTGAAGATAATATACCCAAAAACTCTTATTTAATTATGATAAATCTGGCTGATTAAAGATTCATCTTCAACTTCAAGCCATGAAATCAATTGAAATAACTACGCAGAAGGAGACACAAAGAAGTAATCATCATAAACCCCGTTTTACCTGAGTATCAGATTAGGGATTTCGTTATATATTATCACTCTCAGCCTGGTGGACATACTGAGAATTTAGGATCCAAATGGTCTGGTATATCAATTTTATTTAACCGAGGTAAGCCGACCAGGGGATGGACATTACCAAATATACATGAAACTAAGAGAACAATCACCAGTATAAAAATTGGGCACCCCAGGGTACTCAAGTTACCCCTGTTGCCAACGGGACTGCCAGGTATGGGGGGTTGGTGTGCTACTCTGAGGGGTTTTCCTGCTATGGAGCAGGTGTGAAGGAAAGGATCTGTGTGGAGGAACCAGAGTGGGAACCATGATTCTATGAGCGATTTTTGCCTTAGTCTCATATATGCATAGAGCCAGGCTTGGAAGTGCTCTAGTAAGTGGACACGGAATCTGTTAATAATCCCATTAATGGTTGGGATTGTGACCTTGAATGCATCTAATACAATTGTGTGTATTGTCCACATTGCAATGGGTATTATTAGGGAATGGAGTGTGGATGGGATTGGTAACTCAATTTGGAGCGCAAAGATTCTCTTTGATATCGAGAATTAATGTTCATTTTGGATATTGAGTAGGCGTGCGACTTCCTACCATATAGCTTTGGTTGGGGGGCATGTTTCTAGGCGGTGATGTAGGGATCCCTCCCCTCCACATACTGCACATGTTTCGTGGAGGGAGTTGGAACGGTCTGCTGTCCTATAAATCCTTCTCAAACAGCGCCAAGCGTTTTCTCTTACTCGGCTGTAGGAGTGGGTGGTGGGTCATTTTTCACACTGCCTTCTGTGTGGTTAAATTATAGGGAATGTCCAACATATCTAGGTATTCTATCCTAGCTATGTTTGGGGTTGTTGCGAGCATATCTTTCTGGGGGTGGTTTTCTGGGTTTCTTTATTTGAATTGGGGGCTGGGTATTCCCCTTCTCTGTATAGTATCCATGTTCTCTATGGTCCATCCCATACGGTGGATAGTTCAGAGGATATGTTTGAAATGAGGGGAGGTTCCATGTGGTCCAGTTGCAGTAGGGTGCTTGGCAAGGTATGAAAGTAGTCTGGGTGGACTATGTGAGATTTTAACTTAAGCGCCTGTGCAAGGTTAGTCCTTGCTGCTCTGGATCAATGTTGTTGCGGGAGGTCTGGAGCAGGGAATTCCTTTATCCATGTACCTAGGATGTGGTTGGCATGGCTTTCGAAATCTATCAGTCCCATGCCTCCGCTTGAGCATGGGCCAAATAGTGTTTCCATCCGTATAGGAGGGTGAGAGCCAGGCCACAGCCAGCCCTGGATAAGCGCGCGGATTGAGGTTATAAAGGTAGGTTAGAAGGCGATCACGTAGCCTGGTACCACAGTATTGGGAGGATGAGCGAGTTAGCAATTGTAACTCGTCCTGTTAGTCCTGGGGTTCTTCTCTTGGGGGAGGCGACGCGTTTGGATACCCGACGTAACAGGTTAATTTCCATTGTCTCATTAGCATATCCCCCTGATTCTAGCCAGATTCCAAGGTGTTGGACAGGAGCGGCAGTGGGGGTGTTGCAAAGGGTAAAATGATTGGGTTTTTTTTCATGTGTGGTATGAGGTTCTGATGTTGTGGACCAATTGTTTGTGTATTTGCTTAAGAGGATGATTTCTGTCTTTCTTTTGTTGAGCGATGCATTGCTCACCTTTGAGTATTCCTATAGAGTGCGTTCCAGCTGTCGGGAATCTTCATTGCTTGCTATACCTGCTATGCAGTCATCCGCAAAGGCCAGTATCTTGACTGTTGGTTGTCCTTGTGCAGTTATCCCCATGAGATGTGAGTCAGTTACTCTGAGGAGTGGGTCAAAGCTGAAATTGTATAGCAGTGGGCTGAGGGGATCCCCTTGTTTGAGCCCTCTGTGTGGTTTAATCTTGTTTGTAGGAATCCAGGGCCGCATACAGCCATGGTTGCAGATTGTATTAGGAGCATCGCCCATTTTACGAATCTTGGTGGAAGTTTGAAGGCATGTAGACATTTTTTCAAGTATGGCCAGCTAACTCGGTCATATGCCTTTTCCTGATCCAAGAAGACCAGGGCACCAGTTGCTTTGGATTGGCAAATGTTTGCAACAGGGTGAATGTTGTTCCAGATTGAACGCCCTGGTATAAACCCAAACTGGTTGGGTGATAGGACGTCAGATGCAATTGCACCTAATCTGGCTGCTAAAATTTTTGTTAGAATTTTTGTGTCAGTATTGGAGAGTGCAATTGGGCGCCAGTTGTCCAATTCCAAATTGTCACCCTTTTTATACAAGGTTATAACATAGAATTTATGACCTTCTGGTAATAGGCGTGTTTCCAACAAGCTCTGATTCATAGACGCCAATAGGAGGGGGGCGATTTGTTGAAAATATTTTTGTAAAATTCGTAGGGTATCCCATCAGGCCCTGGGCATTTCCTAAGTGGTGCACCGCGAATTGTTTCCCAAAGCTCCTTCCATGTAATAAGGGATATTATATTGTAATTCGGTGGTGTACTTTGTATCTCAACAGTTTGTATAAATTATTTAATTTTTTGTGAATTTGTTGGCGTTTCACGAAATAATTCGGTGTAATAGCGGTGTACTTCTGCCTTGACCTCCTCAGGGTCAGTTGCCACGGTGCTTTTGGTCTTGCAGACCTGTGTGCATGCAGGCTGGTTTCCGCGGGAGTGGAATTGGTGGAGAAAGTATGTCAAACAGGTATCACCTTCCTTTATGAACTTACCTTTGTTTGATACTTTGATTCTGTGTTGGTGTTTGAAGATGAGATTGTTAATTCAGGCTGAAATTTCTGCCTATTTGCGTCCCCAGTTAGGGCTTTAGCCAGATCTCGGAGTATTTATCTCCAGGTGGTCTAGTTCCGCCAAGGTACGCTTGATTGTGGCTGTGTCTACGGTGTACTTGCGTGATGCAATATTTCAGGTTTTGTTAGTTAAATCCTTTTTGAATTTTTCCCATGTTCTGATGGGATCCAAAGTGAATGGGGCTGTGAATTCTGGGTTCATAGCCTTGTTTTTAACCCAGTCAAATATCTCATGTAATTTAAAATTTTCTGGGTGAAGCTTTCTCCAAGGCGACACCTGTGTATGGGATTGAATTGGTTTTAACTGCATCATAACTAATCAATGGTCAGAAAAATTGATCTTTTTTGTTGTAAATTTGGAGATTCTTGAGCAGTTGGATTGTGGGATGAGGATGTGGTCAATGCGACTCATCAATATGAGCTTCCCTCATGTATGTTGGGCCTCGTCATGTGGGGGAGGAGTGGTGAATTGGGGGGAAGAGCATCCTGTAAGCCAAGAGATGCCTTCATTGTGCGATATTCAATGTGTCCAGGTGGGTATCCCCTGGGATTGGGCCATCGATCCATATCAGGGTTATCCCAGCAGTTGAAATCGCCTAACATAATGGTATCTGGTGGGAGGGTGAGAGCAGAAATGTTCTTCAAAAAAAAATTCTCTCGGTTGCAGTGCACAGTGCATAGATACATGCTAACAAAATCATTTCCTCTTGGCATGTGATTGTTGCTACCAGGACTTGACCATGCAAGTGTGATGATGAGTTTGTAATTTTAAATTTTTTGTTGTTTTGGACGATCACCCCATCGTGAGACGTCCATACTTATTGTGATGGTGTGACCCTGGTTGACCAGGATTCTTCTTACCCTTGTAAGCAGTGGGTTTCTTGGATGGCCAAGATGTCTACAAGAGGTTTTTGCAGGAATGCCAGCTTTTTGGCTTGGGACATATGAGCCCTGGCTCCCGCGATGTTTAGCATCCCTATTGACACTGAGGTGCCCACAGCGCCTCAGGAGCAGTTGGGAGGGCCCTCTGGCCCTATCCCACCGCGGCTCATTTTGGCCATGCTCCACATCTGTACTCCAGCTCTTTCACTGCCATTGTTGGTTCCCTTGATCTGACCCAATGATTCAAGGAATTGCGGTTTTTTGCATTTGCATCAACTTTTCCCGCACAGGTCTTATGTTGATTTGATGCGGATTGTTGATTAGATTTTATATTTTTGAGGTTCAACTTTGTTAAATTGTGCACCACATTTTCGCCCAAATTGTGGTTGCATTGTTCCTCAGTATGTGCATGACTGATGTCGCTTTGTGACTCAGTCCAGTTACTGTGAAAATTTTTGACCTGGGCATATTGTTCTGATTGGTTGGTTCAGTGAATAACCAAAATATCCTCCCAAATTTCTCTGGGGTTAATGGCAGACTCCGCGTGTGCCGCCACTTCAGCCGCTGCTCGCTTGTGGGCTTTTTGTGCCACTTTACATTGTTTACTTGGAACTGGGTCCACAATGAAGTATAATCTATCTTCATCCCAGCGGAATGGGTGGTGACCATCAGTTATTTTGGCAAAGTTTTCATTATCTTCATCCATAGCTTCCTCACAAAAATCATATTACATTAAGCCCTCTTTCACAGGGCATGCATGTTCCTTGTGGCCTAGTGAGCCACAGTGGTTGCAAATGGGCGGTGCATGTTCCAGGGTAACTCGGAATGCAGCTGACTGGCCCCCATCTGCAAAGTGAAATTCTGCTGTGCAGGGAATTCTGGATAATTCCTCTTCCATTTCTGGGAAGGAGTTGATTACATCAATAGCTTTGCCCATGCACAGGTCAGGCATTAAGCAAAATCGCTGTAGTTTGAGTTGTTGAATTTCTCCATAGGCCATGAGACCTTTGCGGAGCTCCTCCTCAATTACCTTACAAGGAAGGTTGGTGGGCAGCGAGTCAAAAGAGATGAACAAAGTTTTTGCTTTGTTCCATCTAGTGCGCACAGTGCGCACAATTTTTTTTCCCTCAGGGAGGGCAATTTCCACGCAGCTTTTTGCTGCACATCGGCTTCATCAGCTGTTTTGAAACCAATATCAATCCAGCCACGGCCCATGTTGTTGGTGGCTACGTACACCGCGTGAGGGAAAAGTGAGGGCTGTGCCTCACATGTTTTCTACCACAGGGTTGGTGACTCATCCCCAAGGAAGAGTCTTATCCTGTGCTCCACCTTTGACAAAGGTTAGTTTATTGAATGTACATGTATTGCGCGTGCTTTACAGTAAATACCATAAACCCAGACGGTGTCTGAGTTTGCAATTTTTTATGGATTGGGTTCCTGGTCCCCCTCCAGGGTGTTTCTTACCCTTATTTGCACCGTTAAGCACACCACTTGCTGTGACGCTCGCCCATGTTGTATTATTTTTGTTGTTAAAGTCGCCCATCTTTTCTGTTTGTGATTATCCAACTTTGCTGTTTGAATCAAATCATAACAACTAAAGTGGTTGTTATGAGAAAGAGAGTCGTGATTCTGGTATATCAATTTATAACTTAAAAAATTAGAACACTCGTATGTTCATTTGGATACTAGTATAGTGATAAACCAAATTCATCCCAGATTTTACAAATTCACCTTCCTCTGCAATTGAATCTTGTGGGGGGAAGTGTCAGGATTTCACTAAATTCTCTTGATTCTGAAAAGTAAGTTTCATCAATTCCCTTGAAATCATCAGAAGGAGAGAGTAATCAATCTAAATTTATCAAGTTTTATAAGAAAGATCAATCTCATCCCAATCAAGGAATTAAATATTTGGTTGCACAATGAATAATTAAATCAAACATATCCCAAAGTGTTACAAAATCTATAAATATTCCATCCTTCTCATAATAAAAATTATGTCGAATTAAAACCTGTTTTTACTTTAATTTATCGCTTTGAGGAGAATTCACTCAAAGGAACTTTGAGATAATACCTGCCTCATTGGAAGTGTAAACCAAAACTTCCAGACCTTCTGACACCAGGTCATGGTAGAAATGGAGATCAAATTAGATCTTCCTGAAGGGATGTATCTTAAATTTATGGGACCCTACCAACAATTGCTGTTGGAACCCCATGTGGATCCTGGTCTACTGTTCCCAGGGCAGGGGAAGTGAAAGTATTGATAGTGAACCTACAGAAGAAGTCAATGATGGTTCAAAGGCGCCAAGTGGTGGTTTATCTGCACCTGACTCCTATTGAGGAGGTTCTTCATATTCATGACTTTAGTTCTTGGGAGGACCTTGACCTACCAGTAAAAGCCTCATCTGGAATATTGTCCATAGTTCCATGGGTTTCTATAACTAGGCTTTCAGAAGAACAGAAAGATAGGGCTTATCTTTGTTTAGAAAATACCAAGGCTTTTTTGCTTCCAACGACCATGATTTGGGATGCACATGCAGAGTTGTGCACTGGGTGTATATTGGAGATCACTCTCTCATTTGGTCATGGCCTATAGTCGCTCAAAAGCTGCAAAAAAGTTGTATCTGAGGAGGTAGATAGTTGATAAAACTGGGAATGTTAGAACCAACCAAGAGTCCCAGGGCGTTACAGGTGCTAATTGTTAAGAATAAGGATGACACCAACTGAGTAGTAATTGACTATTAGAAGCTTAACAACATCACAAAAAAATTTATAACTGCTACCACAAATTGATGATGCTTTAGATCAACTGGGAGGTGCTAAATTTTTTCTGTCATGAACTTGATATCAGGGTACTGGCATATTGAGTTACAGCGGCAGAACGGGAGAAACACGCCATAATCACCTCAAAAGGGTTGTTCCAGCTCACGCGTATGCCTTGGTGGTTGTGAAACGCCCTGGCTTTATTCCAGCAGGCGATGGACAATATCTTGGGTGATCTGAAGCTGTCTGCGTTCTAGTCTATCTCAACGATATTAATGTGTCCTTTTGGACATTCACAGAGCATATTGACCACTTGAAGCAAGTGTTCCGCTGACTTGCTGAAGCCAACATAAAAATCAAGCCTCAAAAGTGTCACTTTTTTGTGGAGCAATTGGAATACCTTTGGGTTTGTGGTAGAAACAAAGGGCTCAAACGGTAGACGGTGAAGGTGGAAGCTATACATAAGATGCCTTGGCAGGCAATAAGTGGTATTATCAGTTGTTTTTGGGTAAGATTGGTTAAACCCGGTATTCATTCCTAACTCTATTTATATTGGGGCGCCGCTCTTTGTGCCAATGGAGTAAAATGCCACTTTTAACTATACTGAACGTTGTCAAAATTCCCTTGATGACTTGCAGACCGCATTGGTTAGTGTGCCAGTTTTTCAATACCATAACTTAAAAAGAAATTTAGTGTGCAAACAGACGATTTGTTTTCTGCCATAGGGACAGTATTAACCCAGAAGGACGATTATGATATGGTGCGCCCCGTCACGTTTTGTAGCTAAAGCTTAAATTGTCATGAATGAACTACATTGTAACTGAGCGGGAGTGTTTAGATGTAATATATGCCTACAAACAGTCCCAGGTATACCTCCATGGAGTAAGATTAAAGTGGCAATGGATCATACATCCTTGTGTCAGATGCAGAATCTTCAGAAACCTGAAAAGTGGCTTACTCAATGGTCACTGAAGTTCCAAGCTTATGACTTTGAGATAGCACACTGGCCTGGGGCTAAACACCTGAACATGGATTGTCTCTCACAATTACCTACAGTCGCCACTATGGCGGATTTGGTAGACATAATGTATAAGAAGATAATTATTGGCAACTGTTAATTCTCAGCGTAGAGTCTTGATTCCTTCAAGTCAGTTTACACAGGGTATTAGCCACTGAGCAACCAAATTGGATGATATGAAGATTGCCAACTCTAATAAAACCCAATAAATGATATATGGAGCAATCGCCCCTATCAACCTTTTATTAATCTTCTAATAATCGCAGACTTATCTGCCACAAACTATAAAAAGAAAAAGACCTCTCCCTCAATCCTCCGTTCAACTCTTTAAATTCAGTCCTCCAAGCCAGATGCATCCTTGGCTTGGTAGTCTCTTATTCATATCCCCTTTTCTAGGAGTTCCCATATATTTCGAAATCTTGGCTTATTTTCCCTTGATTCACTGAATGGTCGACACTTTAATCAATTTACTTTTTGTATACCTTTCCTGTCAATCTTGAGACTTGTCTTGATTCCCACTATGATCCACTGGTATGTTTAGCATATCCAGTCATATCAACTTCTTGACAGCAAATACTACAACAAGTTCCACAGGTGACCAAAGTGCTAGATGGGTTTAAATGGGACACCATCTTGCACCATGGGGAACTGATTAGAAAAATGAGGAATTGACGCTGAGTATCCCAAAACCTTCCTACATGCCAGAAAGTTTATGGGATGCACGCAAAGCAGTAGGCTATGTTGGTTGTGGAAAGCATTAGAGTTTTTGCGACCATATTAATGTTGGGAAAGCATACACTACGATGGGCTTGAGACAATTTTTTTACTACCAGTGTCAAATGGAGAAACCTAGTCACAAGAAAACTATCTACAAGTTGGTTAAGCCCCATTTCACATGGCACAATGTTTCCCTTAATGTGGTGGGGCATCAGCTGACTGGGGAAAACTGCTCCAAGTATATACTATTAGCAATAGATCACTTGAACAGGTGGGTGTAAGAAAGAGCAATCAAAGATCTAGGGGCTTTACCGTCACCAAGTTTATATGGAGTGTGTCATACAATAACATAGCTGTCCGAAGTTTATTCTTGTGTACAATGAATAAATTTCACATAGCATGTCCTTCCCAAGCTGAATGAACTAATGGCAATCTGCGGGATCTTAACTACCCTATACTAGCCTAATTCCAATGGGATGGTTGAATGGGTCAATGGAACCTTGGTAGACATAATCTGCGACTTGATAAAGATTACCCCTTGGAATGGAGTGCCCTCTTATCCACAGATGTCTTTGCTTATAATATCAGCTATCATTTATTGACAAGAAAAAAAAACCTTTTAATTGCTTTATGGAAGACATCTAGCTTTACCTGCATTGCTTTATTCCTGTGTGGAGGCCACTGGCGGAGTGGAGCCACAGCGTTTTCTGACTAACTTAAAAAATACACTGATAAAACTTCAAAAAGAAGCTTATTCTGCTTGTTTAGCTAAGAAGATTTCCAATCAGGCGTCTGACTAAAGTAGGCATAGCAGATTCCCATAGCTCGCTATATGAGATTATGTCTTGTCCACGACCTTTATGGATATGGAAGAAAGAACAAGCTCACCAACATATGGGCTGGCTCATTTTTGATAATTGAGAAGACTGGTTAGATGCCTAAACTATTAAGGAACCCCTGGGTGATCAGATTGATAAGTAAATACACGCTAAATTCCTGAGGCCTTTTATAATAATAAGAGACGTATCATCCAATCAAGGGGGATAATGTTAAGAAATTATATGACTGGCAAATAAGCCTTAATTAGTTTAGCGGAAGGTAATTTAATTGCTGAAGAGAACCTTGAGATTTGGGTAGTCAATTATGTCAACTTGAAGCAAGTCAATAGAAGTAATATTAGTTTGGCAAATAGAATGAATTCCAACTATTCTCTACCGTTGCAAAGACTTTTGCAAAAAATTCAATTCAAGTCTAGGCAAAGTTTGATAATCTCACTGAGGGGATTAGTTGGCGCTCAATGTTGGGGAGCAGTTGGGCGAGTAAAGTTAAAGGCACAGATGTTAGCCCCACGTCAACCAATCTTTATAAACGCCCCGGCGAATCTGGTGGTATAGATAAAATTAATAAAAAACTGGCGGTTACCATTTCTCCAGAAATTTTGCCTTGGAAAGCATGCTGCAACCAGTTCATCAATATGTCGCACTCCCAACCACTATCATTGGTGGAACACAGGGTATGTGTTTTCCTGGATATTCAGCAAACGGGGCTCTGGGAGATGTTTTGTGGAGATGTACACATACATTTCCTGACCACGGTGTATGTCAAACCCCACTCCATGCCATGCGGTTGGATGGATCTTGGCTTCAAAACAAAGGAAGCGGCAGATGAAGCCGCAAAGGTGCGCGTAGTAGTAGACCTCCCAGATGGTCAATGGGTAGTCAAAACGAAGTGCACCTATTGGAACAAATTGAACCAAATTTTTGTGACTTTCAACTGCCTACCCACAACGGTCAAGTGTACCATGCTTGAGCACCACCTGAAGGCTGAGCTTGCCATATATGGAGTAATACAATCCTTTGAAATGCAGCACTTTACACTGATGCCAAACCTGTGCACAGGTAAAGAGAATACTGTTTTCACCCCATCTGTGGGGATTGCGGCAGATTTGACCTAAATTCCTCATACCAATTATGTTTAAATCAATGGGCAAGCCACCCATCCATTCAGGGTCACTGTGAATAGCGCGCCTCCCATCTGCACGTTCTGTCACGCTTTTGGACACAAGGCCTACACCTGCCCTATCAAGGAGGGCATTACTTACCAATAAATTGTCTCAGACTTGATAGCAGTGCAGAAGCCCACTATGAACTGACTCTAGACACTGAAGCAGCCTTCCCGTGGGGAGTGCAAGGCTGCTACATTCTAGTAAAACCAGTGTCCCCACAAGAGCGGAAAATGCCAAGCAAGCCCACAAGGTGGCGGCCAAGGATGCGGCCAAGACCGCATCTGCTATCCCGCCAACCCAACTCCAGGAGGACATTGAGACTTTTGTGGTTGAAGCAACTCACAAATCACTCAACCAATCATATTGGGACGCCCAAGCCAACTGGGCCACCTAATCTGAAATCCCAATGGATGAATCAGTTTCACCCGACCAATGCGCCCAAGCATCAGTTGGGACTGAGTCACTCACTGGCAATCCTGCCAAAATCCACCTCCAAGTGATGGTGCACTGCAAATGCACACACCACAAAATATCTTGGCCCACATCAGGGAAAAAGCAAAGGCAAAAACCAACGTGAGCCCCACTGCAAAGCTACCCATTCTGACAATTACTCTGTAGCATCAAATACCCGTGGTGCCAGGCAGCGCCATGATGAAAAAGAGAAGGCTGAAGGGCTCAAGTGTCCCTCCCCTCACACCTAAGGTGCGATGGGGGGGCCTTTAATTTAGGGACATGGAATATTGCTAGACTCAAATGCCTCAATGTCCTGGGCTAGGAAACTGAGTTTTTTACATGATAATTTACCTGAGGATATCCTGGCCATTCAGAAAACCCACTGTTTGCACGGTGCTGAGGAATCATGGACAACCATGCTCCTCTCTTCCCTTTCCTTTTGGTCTACGCGCTGTTGGGTGCTAGTTCAAATGAACCATAGTTTAAATTTATTTTAACAAAATAGTACCTAAACGGCCACATCCTTGTAGTCACCTTTTTGTGGGATGACGAAGTGCACGCTGTCCTTAACATTTACACCCCAACCTGCGCGTGAGAATGTCAGGAATTTTTCTCAGAAGTCAATTCCCTTCTGCTACCCCCCAACCCATTTGTTGTTAGTGACATGAACTGCTGGATGAACCCATCCACAGACCGCTGGCCCTCATCGCCTACACTCCCACAGGGGCACATTGAACTTCACGTTCTCAAAGCCAACCTATGGTTATTCGATACTGGCCGCATCATGCTCCACTACTCACTAAAATGTCGCTCCCCCACGTACATAATGGCCACCTAAGGTCCATGACCTGTATTTACCTTATTCTTGCGCCATTGTAATTTCAAACCCGAAATTCCCACTTCACCACGACAAAAATCAATTTCTCTGACCACAGGATGGTATCAATTTCCTTCCAATTATCTAACCCTGCAGCCCAGGTGCTAAAATGGTGCAAACTTCGCCCTGCCGAAATAACATCGCCAAGATTTTCTTTGTGGGTAGAATCTGTGACCTCAGCTCCAGAATTTTTCGCACCATTATGTAAAGATCAATTTACACCTGGTCAACCTTCAAGGCGAGCACAATCCACCAGGCTCGCCACCTCTCCTCCTTCCCTCATGGGCCGCTTCAGCAATCACTACACACACTGGCAGAGTTGGACACCTGAAGTCCAATGTACCCGCTGCAGGCTACAGCCTAACTTGGGGTCACAAGTGGGCAGAAGTGGCCGCCCACCTTAACGCACTGGTGAGATAACACAAGTATTGGGTTTGTGTTCAGTATAAGGCTAAACATATCACAACGGGTGACATGTGCTCCAATTACTTTTTTTGAAAATTCTTCACACCGCGCCAATTTTTGGCCTGCACACAAGTGCAAAGGCCAGACTACTCCGTAGTGGATACACCGGCTGAAGTGGCGATTGAAATACATAACCATTACTCTAAACTTATCAATCTGATTCAATTCCGCCAGCCAAAATGGAAAAATTTCTTGAAAGTGCACACATCTGCACCATTTTCTGATTCCCGGAGTTGATGAATTTAATTACTTGGGCTGAACTCTGGTCCGCCATTCATGGTGCACCATATTGGAAATGCCCAGGTCCAGACGGCTTCCCTTATGAGTTCTATAAGAAGTATTTCAAAGATTTATCCTCCTTGCTGCTTGCCTCTCTTAACCAATGCATTCTGGAAACGCACCTCCTGCCTGGTGGGCATGAGGCCTTCACTATTACATTATACAAAAAAGTTGATAAGCTGAACTTGGCCAACTGCCGCCCCATTTCTCTCACTAACACAGACACAAGAAATTTTACTAAAATCATGGCTAACCAGCTAGGGGTTTTTGCCTCTGCTCTCATTTCCCCTGAACAATTCGGTTCTATACCAAAAAGGTTGATTTGGTACAATATACACACCGTAGCCAACTTCTGTCTGTCCACAGCCTCTGGAGCTCTTGTATTTTTGGACCAACAGAAGGCCTATAATAGAGTCAATTGGGACTACCTCAGAGCCTGCCTTCACAAGTTCCGCCTCCCCCCTCGCTTCATCAATTGGGTGATGTTGCTAACAGAATCTGCCACAATGGCTGCGCGTGGCCCTGCCTTGCTCACGGATGTAGTCCGCCCTCAAAGGGGACTACGCCAAGGGGACCCACTTAACCCACTCTTGTATAACTTCAGCCTTGGCCCACTACTTAAAATGTGAATGCCCGCCTTACTGGTGTCCATGTGCAAGGCCAGGCACCAGTCAAGATGCTGGCGTTTGCTGATGATTTGAGCAATTGGGGTGTCTAACAATAATGATGCATGCGCGCTTGAAGATACTATTTAGGTTTACTCCAGGGTAAGTAATGCTGCACTCAATGCCTCCAAAACCGAAATCATTCTCCTTGGTCAGTATCAAGCCCGCTGGGCCCCAGCGCACTGTTTCCTACCCGCCTTGTCAGCTAGCGCACGAGTTAGTTTTCTTGCTCACCCTGCACAGCCCCACTTGTGCTCCCCTTTGTTCCAAGTCCCACCGTTAGCCCCGTCCACCATTTGGGGGTGTGGCTGGAGGCAGGAGGGTACGCCTCATCAGTGATGGAAAACCATATCCTAGACAACGTGACGAAATACATAGCTTCCCTCAGAGCCCTTCAGACCTCCCTTACAGGCAAGGTAGTGCTTTCCAACTCTATACTCCTCTCTAAAGTTTGGTTTGGGGCCCACGCCATCACTTTCTCCCCGTGTTTCTTCAAGTCATCATATGCCCTTCTTCAAGGGTTGCTTTGGTTGGGCCGCCCACCGCCGGTGCACCTGGATGTCATGTTTGGTCCTCGCCATAGTGGTGGTATGGGCCTGCTCAACTTTGAGGCCTTGCTGACAAAATCTTTAGCACCTGGATTGCTTCCATTACTAACCCTACAATCTCAGCCCAGCACTGGTCCCGCGCGGCCCACTCCAACTTCTCCCACACCCTGGGTCTCACTAATCCTACTCACCCTCACTCTCTGTTAAAGTACCTTGCCTCACATCCTTCTGCAGCGGTCCCACATGGGACGTCGCCCCACTTCAAAAGGACACTCTTCTTCATGCGGAGCGCTGAGTGGAGAATTTGCATCTGTGGGCGCACCGCCCAGAGGGTTCTTCCCTCTCCTTGTTTCACACAGGAAATACAAGGACTACCCATTCTGAACGGAATGATACCCATGAGGTCCCCTACCATAGCCAGGGTGGACTACCTGGACATGATGGACATCCCCTACCCCCTTGATACCCAGAAATCCAATTGGAATTATTCACCACCCTCTTCTGCAGCCACATATTCATTTCCATGTGTGGCGCTGCTTGAGATGGGTATACCATACTGCTGACGCTCTAACGCTTTGCACTCATCCTGTGTCATGTGTGGCCAGTATAGAATGCTGGTTCGCCGCCTGGAAAAGTGCCCTCCATTTAAAGCAATATGGTGTGAGGTGCAACGTCTGCTTCACCAGGTTCAGGAACAGCCCTTCAGCCTGTCTAAGGACATGCTCGCTTTATCCATGGCTTCCCCTATTCCGCCCTCCCTCCATGCCTTGGTAGTTGCAATCGCTATGTGGACTATCCACACGATTGTCTTGGATGCCATCACAGGCTACACCCCCGCCCTCCAAGAAGCTGTACGCCGGTTCCAGTCGCACTTAGTGGACCACTTTCAAGCGTAGATGTTTGGGTACCTCCCACCACATCGCCGCCAGTTGGTGTTATCCTAGTTCCTAGTTTGGATCATCATTTCATACCCCTTCCTATATATGTGATTGATAGAGGCGCAAGCCCTTGTACAAATGACCCCCCTCCTTTTCTTTGCTTTCCCGCTGGAAAGAGGAGATAGCTTTTCTTCTCTGGGGTGCCCTCCTATCGCTGAAGTTACAGTTTTTAGTGTCTTATCAAAAGCGTACATCCCCTGGTTGGCCTTCCCCATTTAAAATTCACATATAATGAATTCCTCTAAAGCCTCAATGATGAGGAGGAACTAGATAAATTCTGGCAAACAATCAATATCTAAGCCAAAGGGTCAAAACTGACCAGAGCAACAAAGATATGAGTGGGAATCAAAATTAAGAGAAGGAGGTCTTTTGGGAAGAAAGAAGAAGAGAGTGAATAGTAGGAAGAAGAGGGAATTATGAGCAGACAGAATATGCACATTTATATATAATTAAATAAAGTATTGTGGCCAAAGCTATTGCTTCATATTCTCAAAAAAATTTAACATTTATTTCATGGACCAATAATATTCATATTGTTTATCTGTTGCTCAGTGGGCTCAGCCCTGTGCAACCCTTCCAGCAAATTTTGAACTTATCGCCCTTTTAAACATTGGGTTTCTGAATCCAGGTGGTTGGTAATGATATATTGATCATCTAATACACCAATTTAATTTAAATAATCTAATTGTATCATAAGTATAAAAGTTTATCTCAATACAAACTAAACTAGAGCAGTTCAGTTTCTATATATTTATATCTATCAATATCTATTTACTGGCTATATATAATGTAATTGATATATTATCTCAAAAGCAAACTTTCTGAAAGAAACCAAATTTTTAAGAAATAATTAATTACTTTATAATTTTTGTGAACTTGTTTAGGATATTTTTATCCTAATAATTTAAATAAAACTTATATAAAAGTTTTTAAAAACAATTGAACTGTTTAATTAAGATCAGTATATTTTTTTAGTTGAGAAGTTTATAAAGTTTCTTAGTTATTACACTTCATGATAGTTTTTGAGAAAGATTTTGGTGCTTTTAGTGGTTATTATCATATTTTGATTTGTTAAATTAAAGCAATAGGAAAGTTAACACATATTTCTGCAAAGTAAATGCACAAGAACAGGTTATTACAAACATAATCACCCATGTAAATTTTGAGGCCTTTGTTTTGTCTTGAAACCAATCTTTAAGATGAATATGATCTTACTGAGTTTATTTTAAGCTATCTTGACATCTCAGCTCTACCTGAGACCTCCAGTGCTTGACCCCCAACCTGCGGATACCCTCACGCCTCTGCTCTCTTCATTGTTCCACCAACTCTCTCTGGATGCCTCTACTTTTGAAGAGCCAAATGAACCCCTCCCCTTTCACCATGGTCAGATAAGCAGTTCTCTGATGTCCCATCTGGATAGAGTTTTTTTGTATTTGTTTGATCTGCTCATTTTGGGCGTTTTGGCACTTTTTAGTCTATTTATTAATTTTTGCTCTTTGAGCCTTTTGGTATTGTCTGACCCCTGGTCAGCTTGCCTTTAGATAAATTCGTTTTAAATTTATTTTTTACATAATAAGTGCTTTAGCTTTATTTTTTAAAGGTGGACATAAAAAATCTGTAAGCATATTTAAAATACCTCTATGCTTGTATACAAGCAAGCATTTTGTTGATTTTCAGTTTTATATTTTGCGCATATTGAAAACTAGTTAAGCTAAGTTGACCCCAAGACAAATATACTAATCAGGGCTAATGTGTAAACATTTATTGCTAAAAAGTTGCAACTTATAAACTCAACCTTTTTCTACCTTATCTATTATCATATTAAAGAACTTTATGTGTATTTATTACACAGAAGTTTAATTTATATTAGATGTTTGTTTTTAGCACTAGTGGTACCCAGCCCAAAAGGGGAGCTGCCACACATCTTAATTGCAAATGGGCCAAAAAAGGATTACTAGAAACAAAAAAATCCTAATATGAAACCTCAGCTAACAGCCTAGGAAGCCATATCAGAAGGTGAGGAAGCTTTGGGGAAACTTTTGTCCAGCGCCCACTTTAGCTGGTGGACCATGGTTGACAACATAGGGGTTGGTGCATCAGCAACATGTGGTTTAAGGAGGTATAATTGTGGGTTTTCTTTGCTAATGTGGCCGGCGGTGTCCATTGCCTTAATGTATTAAGCAAGTTGATGCTCAACAAAAGTGATGAAAGCAGGCACACAAGTGAAAGACTTGATGTGCTGGTGGTTTTGGGGACAATTGGGTTCAAACAGAGAAGTTTTTGACGCGTTTGTGCATGTGTGGCTTACTCCAAAAGTGAGCTCCTTAACATCATACCTTGCATCTTCCTCAAAATCATGATGGAAATTGGGGATAGATATATCCTCAACGAGGGGTTCCATTGCCCCATGGAGTTGCTGGCAGAGTAGGGTGTTGGCAGGTGCAGCAGCGGCTTTGACCGCCATTATTAATTATATTTTTATAATTTGGATAACCATTTTTATGGACAAAAATAGCAGGGGTGCAATTTAAGAGGATTGACAAAAAACTCCTCCAATGAAAATTCTGGTTTGACGTTATATGGCTGGCCAATTTCATCAATCTAATTTAGATACTTGAAAGAATTTGATTCAGCTAATGCTGGCCCAGCCACCAGAGTTGACAAGTTGGCTGCACCTGATTGGCCTTGAACTGTCAACCATGGCAACTCAGCTGAAACTGTTTCATCCATTGGCTCAGGTTGACATAAATTGACCAGATTTTAAATATTTAAATCTTTATTACCTGCAGCTTTGGTAGCCATGCCTATATTGGATATTTATTTATATAAAAACTTGAATAAAAAGCTTAAATTAATAGGCTTATTTTTGTTGAGTGATTGGTGGTTATATATCTAATATATATTTAGGATATAAAATCTAAACTAATCACTTGGAATTGGTAGGCCAAATAGTTTTATCCAAGTAGTTGGTCATTTAGTTAATCCTTAAACTAACAGAATGGTGGCTTGAGTCAAGATTTTCTTAAATCTCAACAACAATACTGTATTTAAACATCATCTCTTTCTGCTAAGCATCACTTTTCGAAAGTCAATTCAGCCTTGAAATTTAGCTCCACTAAAGAGATTTATGATAACTATTAGCAAATATGGCGGGAAACCCCACAAAAAAACCCGTGGGCTTGGCCAAACGAGCCAGCACCACTAAATGAAGCAACCCCCAGTTACCCACCTCAGGGTCAACCAGAATCACCCGCTCTCAAGCAGTGGCCGTGAAAGCAGGCACCACCCCCCAACCTGGAGCTACTTCAACTAGCGCCAGTTCACCTGATCGCACTTCTGCAACCTGCACGCCCAACAGCTCTGCGTGCGCTACCTCTCACCAACCCGCCGGGCCCCCTCCAACCAAGGAGTCCATCGTTCACGCTGTTTTAATGGCGTCTTCTCAATTTGAATGCAACTCAGCCCATCCAGGCATTCACCTCCCCCATTGTGTCAGCTAATTCAGCCCCATCTATTATTGCTGACGCCGTGTTTCTGGATCCCCCCATGAGGGGCAATACCCAGCTACCTGGCCCCTAAACCCTCGGATGTAAGGTTGGATTAGCCGCACATTCTGGTTCACTAAGCACCAAATTGGGAAATTACTCTTTCCAATGGGGATTCAAATGGTTCGGATTTTGGAACTTCACACCAGTTCCAATCTCACCCGTCCCATATAAACCCCGTAATCGCCACTTCCTAAGTCAGCACTTTATCTCCATATGCTGAAAACGACCAATTCACCAATCAGCCAGTTAGTTTTGCCCACAAAATCACAGCAAATACTCGGGCTGAATTTACCCAAATAGATTAGGATGGTGATGAAACGTCGACCTCCTCCCAATTGGATGGAGGTAATTCCAATCTGGATGGGCCTCCCCAATTTAGCGATGCCCAACAACCCTCCCCTCAATTCAATATGACGCCAGCAACTGCTGGAACTTTTCAGCAACAGGGGAACTCCGCAAACTTGTCCAAACCACCAGCCCACATTCAACCCGCGATTGCAGCTTAAAGCAAACACAAATGTACCAAAGGAGCCACTGGGGCGTGGCAAAAACCTCTGGCACCAACGCTACCCAAAGCTGATCCCCGTGAAGTGGCGTTTATTGCTGATGTTAAGAAGAAATGGGCTGAAACTAGAGCGCAAAAAGCTCTACCTCGCTCAACCCTCTCCCACGTGATTTGCCTTTATTATGGGCATAACCCTATTGAATTCTATATGGAGGATTACTTCTCATACTTTGCAGAGATCGCGGAGACATTCCCAATTAACACCACCATCCATGAATCAGTGGAGGGCCACTAAATTGATGTGAGCTTCACTGAAGCTGCCCTTGCTGACCATGCTGCCACCCTTCAGGTCATTATTCCGCGTTGATCTCTTCGCATCTCCCGCACATGCTCTCACCTGGAAATTTCATAAGTTACTTTTTCCAACCTACAAACTACTGTTGATCCTGAGTCTCTTAAACTGGCGCTCCATCGTGGTTTAATGGAGTTTGGGTCTGTTTTTTCAGTGGACTTTAGCGTCCCCTCTTACTATGCTCCCACTCAAAGAGCTCACACTGCTAGGGCGTCGTTCATCCCCTCCCCCACTGTATCCCGCAACATTAAGGTTATTCCTCATGTGGCGGTAGTTGGGGCATGCCCTGAGATCTTTATTTCGGCCCTGATCAGGCGCGCCCCCGGTGTTCATGGTTTAACGCACTTGGACACCTGTATAGTGGCTGCACAGCTCAAAAACAAGCCCTCTTAGCCACCACCCAGGGGCCTAAACCAGGCCAAAAACAATCCCACGTGGCCGCAGCAGCAATTTCACAACCCACACAATGGGTTCCCAGTAAAGACCTGTCCCCTGAGGCCTTACGCCTAGCAGTTGAAACAGCTAACCCCACTATTGGTATGGGATACCTTCGCGCTCATGCCCCCCTTCCAGTGGGCACCCCCTCCAAACTCCCAGAGTCAACTCCTTCTCTCACCAAGCGCTAGGCATCTCCCACATGGCGCCCCTCGTCAGCCACCCCCACTCAGGGCTCCGCGGCACCCCCACTAACCTCCACCAGCAATTTATCGCTTCAACCCTCAGCTCCCAATGGATCTATGCCCACCAGCATGTACTGGCAACCTGTGGCCTGCGGTAGAAGTGCCACCTCAAAGAGTTCTACCCCAATCCCACAGTCCATTTCGCGCAGCTCCTTTGCAGTGTTGGAGGAAGTGTATATGGACTCAAACTCATCAAATGGGGACACCGCGGAGGTCGCCGTTGAGCACCCTCAGGTCCTTCCCCTGCAACGGAGCGGGGTCAGCATCCTAGGCTGGCTTACTGGGTCCTCCGCCCCCCCACCCTCTCCTTCCCCTCAGAACCCTCGACGCTCCTCACGGATTTCAGCTAATAGTCAAGCTAAAGGACTCAAAACTAGCCGCCTCACAGCAGCAGGTTTTAGCGCTGGCAACCCCCCAGGACATGGAGGGGAACAGCTATGTTTCCCCACGGCAGCACCCTGGCCCTGCAATCCATCAACGCAAATGGGTTGCGGGACTTTAAGCGGAGAGCCCGCCTCCTCCGCAACTTCAGGTCAGCACAAATTGACATCGCTGCTGTCCAGGAGCCCCATATCCTCCCCCACGATCAATCTGCATGGAATGAACAGTTTGGAGGCAACTCCTTCTGGACAAACCATGCCGCCCTTATTGTTTTGAATCCCCAGGTTAAACCCCATTCTTTTTCACAATATCTAGGTGGCCGCCTCATATTGGCCAAACTCACCACTCCTGACTTTTCTTTCTTCGCTGCAAGCATCTACCTGTCTAATGCAGGTCAGGAGCAAAACCAGCTCTTGGAAGAGCTCGTCCCTCTCAATCTCCCAGGGAATACAGTCCTCTTGGGAGATTTCAACGCAACCATAAGTCGTGTCCGTGACTCTTACCCCCCTGCAGCAAAGGAACGCCCTGGATCAAGTCGCCTCCAGGATTTCCTTCTCCTGAGTGGCTTTATGGATGCGCTTCCACCCTCCGCTTCTGGCCTAGGTTGCATGACTAGGATCCAGTATGATGGAGGAGCTTTCCAGTCAGCGCCACGCATAGATAAGGGACTGATTGGCCCCCTGCTAATTGGCCGCGTCTCCTCTCCCATCTCTCGTGACAAGCATCTGAGTGATCACAGTTCACTCACTGTTGTCCTCACCACCACGCTTAGACTGTCGCGTAGGTTATGGCCTAGGGTTTCCTCAGCTCTTCTCAACAACCCCTTCACTAAGGAGAAGCTGTCTATGACCATCCGGGAGACTCTCACCTCCCTCCACCCCACCTGCTTGACCACAAGGCTAGATGGGCGGTGACCAAGGAGGGCATCACCCGCGTTGCTTACAACTGTTCCAAAGCCCAGATGACCGCAGCTCGCGCCAGAGTCAAAAGGGCGGAATCCAGAATTAAACATCTGGAGCGAAACTGCCAGCCTTCGCCCTCTCCCAGTTGGTTGGAAGACTGGGAAGCATCGCAGGAAGCACTCCGCTTGGAGCTCACACTGCAGGAAGAATGGGCAGCAAACTTTACAACATCTCATTACTATTCTCAATGGGAACGCCCCACCCGCTTCTTTCAGAAACAGAAAGCCCGGTCAACAGTGCAGGATATTACTGCATTAAAGATTGGCACTACAACCACTTCGGATAAGGAGGAAATCACGCAGGAACTACACCGCTTCTACTCCAGCATCTTCCATGCCACCCAGGTGGACCCGTCGGACATCCAAGGCTTCCTGTGGCGGGCTCCAGAGCCGCCCATTGACCCACGGGCTGATGAGGCTCTACTGGCGCCTATTTTCATCCAGGAGGTGATGGAAACCCTTCTGAAATCCCCACAGCTTAAAGCCCCAGGCCCAGACGGAATACCCTTTGAGGTGTACCTTCTGGAACCTGCGGTGATAGCCAGAACCCTCCGCAACATCTTTGCTGCACTTTTGGTGAATGGCGAGGTCCTCCCCGACTCCAGAGGCTCAATCACGACCCTCATTCACAAGAAGTCAGACCGTGAGAACCTGGCGAACTGGCGCCCCCTAGCGTTGATCAACACAGACCACAAGCTCTTCACGAAGCTTCTGGCCAACCGCATCATCAAATGGGTGTCACCTCGCCTCTCCCCATCCCAACATGGTTTTATTCTGAGGAGGTCGTTATGGGACAGCTATAATGACCTTCACGTGACTTTGACTGCTAACTCTCGTAAGGTGAATGGCTTTGTGGCTCTCCTGGATATGGAGAAAGCATATGATCAGGTGGACTGGAAGTATATTGATGCTTTCCTAGCCCGCTTCCATCTCCCCCCGCAGCTAGGCGCTGGATATCAGTGCTCTATGACCAGCTCCACACCAGAGTCCTGGCGCCAATGGGTTTTACAGTGGCAGTACCAGTTGGACAAGGTCTCCGGCAAGGGGACCCCCTGAGCCCTATCCTTTTTAACATCACCCTCGACCCCCTCTTGGCCTCCTTACAGGACAAGCTAACATGGATTCTGGTCCCTGGTAAAGCCCCCACCCACACCATGGCATTTGCAGATGACACCGCCATTGTATTTGGCTTCCCTGGGGATGTTGCCCTCGCTGCTGTGACCATTGAGAGGTACACCAAGGCATTAACGCCATGTTCAACACCTCCAAGACAACAGTTGTACAGGTCGGCTCCCCCACCTTCCCCCCACCATTTGGTATTGAACCTGTGCATGGCACCTTCCATCACCTGGGCGTTATCACCAACCAACAAGAAGTTGCGCTAAAAGACAATGAGGACTTGCTCCTTGAAGCAGTTAACTCCAGGATTACCAGCTGGAACTAGCGGCACTTATCCCTCAGGGTCGAGCTCTGATGGCCAATGTGTTCCTCCTCTCCAAAGTCTGGTTCCTAGCGCACGTCTGCCCATTCACAGATGCCTTTTATACGCGGCTCAATGTAATCCTCCGCTGTTGGATCTGGGGCTCAAACCATCCACCAATGGCCCTCTCAACCATTGACCGACCCTGCAATGAAGGGGGCCTAGGGCTTCTGGACACGCAATCCCATGCCACCACAATCTTCCTGAAGTTCCTATGGCCGATTATCTGCTGGGACGCGACCCCCATGCTCCATTGGGCGCCCACCTCCGCCAGTCAGTGTCAGCAGCTCTGGGTCTTCCTAGAGAATCTCTGACCTCATTAGGGGAGTGGCTCACAAACCACTCAGGCCATCGCCTGAAACCATCCTCATCCCCCTACTGGAACCAGGCTCTCCTTGCCCTGAAACGAGTAGGCGCGCGGATTCACCATTCCTTCCCATACAGAAGGTAAGGCCCTGGCCTCAGCCCCCGTCGCCATGCAATTGTGCACAATGGACAAGTTGTCATAACTCGCCTCAACCCCCAAGATTCGTCCTCCCATCTGCCCAAGACTCCTTGAGCTCCTCCCTCCCTCAGTGAGATTTGACCTCAAGGAATTGTGGAAGGATGTCTATCACCCCGTCCTGTCAGCAAAGGTGTCCAACACCTTATGAAGGGTGCTCCACTGTTCTTACAGGACAGGGGACCGTACTGGCCCTACCTTCCAGCACCAAAGCTGCTCCCGCTGTGTGGATCCTATTGACTCCCACCTCCATTATTTTTTCACCTGTCCAGGTGTCGCCACATTTTGGCCAAAGGCCCGCGTGCTCCTCCATGCTCAGCTCTGGTCTGGACACACTGTGCAAGACCTCATGTTTGAGCAGACGTTGCCTGGTTGCCACCAACCCCTCCATGTCCTCGCCTATGCCACAGCCATCTAAACCATCCATAACTCCTTCCTTCATGCTGCCTTTGACCAGCAGGTGTGGACCCTTCCACACATGATCACCCACTTTCAGGTACACTTTGAGATGGCCCTGAAGGTCTGCACTATGTCGCTGACCCTCCCCCGCTCAGTTGTCACTGCAGCATGTCTCTGGCGCGCAAACCCCCCTCCCTTTCTCAATGCCTCCTCCCTCCCCTTCCCTCTCCTCAGGCTCTTAGAAGCCCAGGCGTAATTCAATAAACATCAATGAATCCCCCCTTGGGTTGGGACCATCTAGTACTAAAAAAATACTGTATCTGGGCATAGGCAATTTTTCTAGCTTGACAAAATACATTGAAAGGTACAGAGGGCAACTGGTTTTGCCAACAACTAATAAAGTTTTACCAAAGGTATTTAAAGTCTGTATTTTAATTCTTTACTATATTGATTCAAGTTAATTTAGAGTAATATTTAGATAAAGTTATATTTTAGTTTTTTAGTGTTAGTTAATCTTGATCAAATTAACTGGTGATTAAATTTTTTTCTCCTTTTTAATTTTACCATTTTGCTGATAATCAATTCCTTTTATTTCAGAGTTAGGTTAGTTAAGTTTATACTTTTGTTTCTATAGTTTGTTCATTCTTAATCACATAATTTTGAATTAGTGTTTAAAGCTTCTTTCTATTTTTTTACTATTATAAAGACTATTAATTCACTTTGCTTCAGGGTTTAGTTTAGGTACTGTTTTTATAGTTTTTTAAAAGTTTTTTTCAGTATTGGTCACTTAAACAATCCAGTGTTTAAAGTTAAACTCCTTTTTAATTTTTTGACATACCTTTTTGTATGTTTTTTCTATTATGTACCTATCTTGAAAATAACAGATAATTTTTGTGCCTTGCTTTAGGGTTATAAACGTATTTTTAGAGATGTGTTGCTTTGTTCCCTTAGTTTTTTCTTTATTTCTTTAATAAAAAGTATCTCATGCTGGTTTTGGCCTTGAAATTAGCTAATTATTTTGTTTTGATTTGAAATTTTACTATCATTACTTACTTTTTGGTCATATTATTTAACTTTAGACTAAATTTAAGCTAAAAAAGTAATCAATTATTTTAAGATTGCTGATTTGGCTCTGTAGGTCTTTAAGATAAAGTTTATACTATCATTTTTATAAAAAGTCAATTTTCTAACTGAAATTTACCAAATCGCTTTACTGATTGACAGATTGCGCTGAACTGCTCAGTTAAAAATAATAAACCATTTTTTATTAAACCTATATATATATATCATTTTTAGATTATATAGTAAATTTTTTATTTACTTTATTTATGAATGAAAAAATGAAAATAGCCCTTGATAGGTTTAAAATCATAAATTTGTGCTAACTTGCTATTTTTAGTTTACTTATTTAAAAAGTGTTATAAAACAATTTTACTTTTATAAATAAAGATTTTTTTATTTATAAGATATTTTCTTAAATCAACTCCAATCAAATTCTATGTAATATATAATTAACTATTAAAGTCAATGATACCTAAAAATATGTATTTTAGTAGAGGGCAATCAATAAGTTTTTTTAGTACTAGATGGTCCCAAGGCAATCAATAAGTTTAGTATGAATAATTGCTTACTTATATATCAGTTTTTAGTTGACTAATACTATACTATACTATATTATATTATACTTTAATACTTTATAAATAATCACTGTATAATTGATCCAGTGCTATACCTCCCCACATGGTGCTCTAGTCAGCTCTAGAAGAATAAGATTAGGGTCGTCCCTCAATATATATGTGCATCAGGGTTTAGCACTCCAATCCTCAGCTGCCTTGATGATCCCCTTTGGTCACCAAGTTTTTTGGGAATCGAACTTGATATTGAGATAACCAAAGGGCTTTATGGGGAGGTCCTGGGACCCTATAAAAAATTTTGCCTTGAACCCCATGTGGCCTTGGGTATCATATTAAATGGACAAGGGGAAGTAAAAGTGCTGTTAGTCAACCTGAAGAAGGGGCTGTTGAAGGTACATGACACCAATTGGTGGCCTACCTACACCTGACTCCTGTTGATGAGGAATTTAAGGTTCATGAATTTGGTTTGCTGTACAAGTGCAGTCTTCCCACCAGACAATTCATTGGCATAATATCATTAGTACTTATAGAAGCCTTGGCGGGATTATCAGAAGTGCAGAAGGATCAAGTCCTGGCTTTATTTGAGAAGTATCAGGTAATTTTCGCAACTGACAATCACAATTTTGTGATGCACTTGTGGAGTTGTTCATAGGGTGGGCTTGGGGACTTTCCTTCCTATTTGGACCTAGCCCATCTGTTGCTTAAAGGTTGAAGATGAGGTAATGTCCTAGGAAATACATTAACTGTTGGAGCAGGGAATGCTAGAGCCATCTGAGAGTCCCTGGTTATTGCCCATGTTAATTTTAAGAAAAAGAATGGCACTAACTGGGTAGTGATTGACCACTGAAAGCTAAACAGAATCACAAATTAAGACTTGTACCCATTGCCTCAAAACAATGATGCGTTAGATTGGTTATGCAGAGCTTGCTATTTTTGGCATTGGACCTGACATTGATTTTTAAAAATTTAGTTGCTAGCGGCGGAACAAGAGAAGTATGTCATAGTGACTTCCAAAGGGTTATTCCAACTCACTTGTATGCCATAAGGGCTATGCAATGCCCAAGCTATATTCCAATGGGCCATGGATACTATTCTAGTGTGATCTGAATTTGTCATGCATCCTTTTCTACCTCTTTTTATTAAATTTTCATACAAACTTTTTTTAAGCATCTAAATCATTTGGAGGAGGTGTTCCGCTGGCTTTCCAAGGCCAACATAAAAATTTAACCCTGTAAGTGTCACTTCTTCAAAGGGCAACTAGAGTATTTTAGGCTTGTGGTAGACTCCAAAGGAATTGGGCTGCAACCAGTTGAGTAGAAGCCATCCATAAGATGTTCTGACCAAGTATCTAGAGGGACATTCAGGCGTCTCTAAGCATGATCAGATACTACCAACACTTCATTCTCACTTTTAGTAGTATTTGAACCCCACTTTTGAGCTTCTGAATAAATATGCAACATTCAAATGGATGGAACAACAACAATATTCTTTTTACACTCTATGGATGGCATTGATTAGCGCACAAGTATTGCAATATCTGAACTTTTAGAAGGAGTTCAATGTTCATATGGATGCCTCTCTTTCCACTTTTGTGGCAGTACTATTTCATTGGGATAACGAAGGGGGTTGGGCATCACGTCTCTTATTACAGCTGAAGTCTGAGCTGTCATGAGCAAATCTACATAGTGACCAAGAGGGAGTTCCTAGCTGTCCTTTACGCTTACAAGCAGTTTCAAGTGTACCTGTATGGAGTAAAATCTTAGGTCATGACTGACCACACTTCCTTGCATTGGTTGCAGAATATCTGTGAGCTGGAGGGACGGCTTACACGATGTGACCTCAAGCTTTAGGCCTATGACTTTGAAATACTCCACCATCCTGGGTCCAAGAATAAGAATTCCACTGTCTATCTTGGCTACCGATGGTCGCTGTAATGGTGGATCTGGGTGAATTGATATATGTCAGAATGACCAGTGGAAGCTATGCCAATAAGCTACTCTAAGTTATTTTGGCATTGGATGAAATGAGGGCTGGCATTTTTTGAGAAATGGTGAGCTATATAAGCAGGTTGGTGGGGTTACACTGCATTTCCTAAAAACCTCTGCTTGGCTGGACATTACCTTGAGCGCTATAAAACAATAACTTATGAAAGGGTACGCAAAACGTTGGAGCTCCTGTGACTGTGCTATTTTTAGGAAAACATGCAATTTGATGTGCTTGAAACAATTTCCAGATGTCATCATTGTCAAGTAGAAATGCCATTTTGGCTGAAAATGTCCTATCAGCTTGTGAAGCCCCACTTTTCAGTGCATACAGTATCTATTGATGCTGTGGAGCATTTTGCTGATGGGTGCTAATTGCTCCAAGTACATCCTGGTAGCAATAGATCATTTGATCAGGTGGGTAGAGGTGTGGGCGATCAGAGATTGGAAGTAATGACCATGGCCAAGTTCTTATTGGAGTGCATAGTTCAACAGCATGGTTGCCCACAGTTCATACTCTCTGACAAAAATAATAACTTACCTCACATATTCACCCCAAGTTGAATGAGTTAATGGCCATCTGCGGTGTTCTAACGACCCCATACCATTCTGAGTACAATGGAAAAGTCAAATGTGTAAACAGAACTCTGGTAAACATAATCAGGAAGCTGGAGGCTGATAGACTGCCGGATTGGAGTACCCTCCTGTCTATTACCGTTTTTGCTTACAATACTAGTGTTATTTTCTTGGCGTAACAGTTTGATTCCGCCAAGCTGAATTTGCACAGGGTATTAGCTACTAAGCAACATAATCGTATGATATGCAGATCACCAACTCTTATTAAAACCTAATAGTTTTATATATGGAGCATTCATCCCGCTTTACACTTTTTTAATATAATAAATAAATGCAGCACTTATCTGCAGACTATCAAAACCTACCCCTCTCATTCTTCCGCTCAACTCTTATCTTGGTATTCCAGGTTGAATCCATCCTCTGCTTAGTAATCTCTAATTTTTTCCCATTTAGATGGTTTCA
>JAKSZP010000275.1:0-119499 GCA_022478985.1 Massospora cicadina
GTTTTGCATCATTCTAAAAAACATCCAAGCAATTCATTGTGGCTTGTGATGCATATGAAGTTGCAGTTAGAGCAGTGATCTTGCAAGATAATGAAGGGACAGAGCATCCCGTGGCATATTTCTGAAAAAATCCACTTCCAAGGAACAGGCATAGGCGATTTATGATAAAAAGTTGGCTGAAATGTCTTAGTCGCTTACCCACTAGAGATATCTCCTTCATGGGCACAACCTGAAATCACTATATGTTTTTAATTTTTATTCGGGAAAGGCTGACTAGGGGATGGACACTTCTGATAAGACATTAAAAACCAAAACTTCAGTGAGAGTGGGCACCCCAGATAAGCAAAAACCATCTCCTGTTGCCAGTGGGAACGCCAAGAGAATCAGAGGGGGTAACACATGCAGGGGCTGGCGCCACTATTGAGCAAATATGTAGGAAAGGGTCTGAAATATGAACCGAACTGGGAACCAGGATGAGACCAACTGGTGGCGACGTGGTGGGAGGTACCCAAACATCCATGCTTGAAAGTGGTCCACTTAGTGCAACCAGAACCGGCGTACAGATTATTGAAGGGTGGAGGTGGAGCCTGATGTAGCATCTAATACAATCATGTGTATAGTCCACATAGCAATTGCAACTACCAAGGAATGGAGGGAGGGTGGAAGAGGGGAAACCACGTATAAAGCAAACATGTTCTTAGACAGGCTGAAGGGTTGTGCCTGATCCTAATGAAACAGAAGTTGCACCTCACGCCATATCACTTTAGATGGAGAGTACACTTCCAGGCGGTGAACCAGCGTTCCATACTGGCCACACATGACACAGGATGAGTTCAAAGAGTTAGAACATTTGGCAGTACAGTATACCCGTCTCAAGCAGCGCCACACATGGGAACAAATATGTGGCTGCAGAAGAGGGTGGTGGGCGTACTTCCAAATGGCTTTCTGGGTATCAAGGGGGTAGGGGATGTCCATCATGTCCAGGTAGTCCACCCTGGACATGTTAAGGGGTCGCATGGGCATCACTCCATTCAGAATGGAAAGTCCTTGTACTTCCTAGGTGAACTGAGGAGAGGGACGCCCCCTCTAGGCGGTGTGCCCACAGATGTGAATTCGCCACTCAGCGCTCCACATGGAGAGGAGGATCCTTTTCAAGTGGGGCGACGTCCCATGTGGGCCCGCAGCAGAAGGATGTGAGGCAAGGTACTTCAACAGAGAGTGGGGGTGATAAGGATTAGGTGAGGCCTAGGGCGCAGGAGAAGTTTGAGTGGGCCGCGCGGGACCAGTGCTGGGCTGAGATTGTATGGTTAGTAACAGAAGCGATCCAGGTGCCAAGGATTTTGGTAGCATGGGTCTCAAAGTTGAGCAGACCCATACCACCAAAATGGTGAGGGCCAAACATGACATCCAGGTGCAACGGCGGTGGGCGGCCTAACCAAAGCCACCCTTGCAGAAGGGCTTACAGTGACTTGAAGAAACCTGGGGAAAAGGCGATGGCGTGGGCTCCAAACCAAACATTAGAGAGGAGCATAGAGTTGGCTAGAACTACCCTGCCTGTAAGGGATGTCTGACGGGCTCTGAGGGAAGCTATGCGTTTTGTAACGTTGTCTAGGATATGGTTTTCCATCACCGTTGAGGCATACCCGCCTGCCTCCAACCACACCCCCAAATAGCGGACTGTCCCAACGGTAGGGCGCAGCACAAAGGGGAGCACAAGTGGGGCGGAGTGGGGTGGACAGGGCAAGCTATCTCATGCACTAGCTGATGAGGCAGGTAGGGAACAGGGCGCTGGGGCCCAGCGGGCTTATTACTGACCAAGGAGAACAATTTCAGTTCTGGAGGCGTTGGTGCTGCATTACTTACACTGGAGTAAACCTGGATAGTATCTTCCAGCGCGCGTGAATCATGATTGTTAGACACCTCAACCACACAATCATCAGCAAATGACAACATCTTGACTGGTGCTTGGCCTTGCACATTGACACCAGTAAGGCGGGCATTCACATTTTGAAGAAGTGGGTCAGGGACTGAAGTTATACTAGAGTGGGCTAAGAGGGTCCCCTTGGCGCAGTCCCCTTTAATGGCGGACTACATCCTTGAGGAAGCCTGGGCCACGCACATCTATTGTGGTGGACTCCGTTAGCAACATCACCCAATTAATGAAGCGAAGTAGGAGGTAGAACTTATGTAGGCAGGCTCTGAGGTAGTCCCAATTGACTCTATCATAGGCCTTCTGCTGGTCTAAAAATACAAGTGCTCTACAAGCCATGGATTGACAGACGTTGGCTACGGTGTGTATATTGTCCAAAACCGACCTATTGGGTATGAAACTGAACTGTTCTGGGGAAATGAGAGCAGAGGCAGCAGCCCCTAGACGGTTAGCCATGATTTTAGTAATTTTTTTCTGTGTTAGTGAGAGAAAATGGGGCGCCAGTTGGCCAAGTCCAGCTTATCCCTTTTTTTGTACAATGTAATCGTGAAGGCCTCTTGCCCTCAAGGAAGGAGGCACGTTTACAGAAGGCATTGGTTAAGAAAGGCAAGCAGCAATGAGGATAAATCTTTGTTATACTTCTTATAGAACACATAAGGGATGTCTTCTAGACCTGGGCAATTCCTATATGGTGCACCGCAATTGCAGACCAGAGTTTGTCCCTAATAATCAAATTCATCAACTCTGGAATTTGGGAAATGGTGTGGATGTGTAAGCTTTTGGAAAAGTTTCCATTTCAGCCAGTGGAATTGGATCATATCAATACAGTTCAGAGTAATCTTGTATTTCAATTGCCACTTTGGCCAGCATATCCATGATGGAGTGGTCTGGCCTTCATACCTGTGTGCAGGCCAAACTCTGGTGCAGTGCAAGGAATTTTCAAAAAAAGTAAGTGGAACACGTATTGCCCGCGTAATATGTTTATCTTTATACTGAACACAAACCCGATGCTTGCGTTGTCTCACCAGTGCGTTGATGTGGGTGGAAACTTCCACCCACTTGTGACTCGAAGCTAGGCTGTAGCCCACAGCGGGGTCGTTGGACTCCAATTGGTCCAATTCTGCCAGTGTGCGCAAAATGACTGCCAAGGCAGCCCATGAGCAGTTGGGAGGAGAGGTGGAGAGCCTGGCGGATTGTGCTCGCCTTGAAGGTTGACCAGGTGGAAATTGGATCTGCACATAACAGTGCGACAAACTCCAGAGCTGAGATCACGGATTCCACCCACAAGGAAAATATTGGTGACGTGATTTTAGCTGGGTAAAGTTTGCACCATTTCAGCGCCTGGGCTGCTGGGTTGGATAAATGGAAGGAAATCAATACCAACCTGTGGTTAGAGAAATCAAATTTGTCACGGTGAAGTGGGAGATTTGGGTATAAAATTTAAACGGCGCAAGGATAAGGTCAATGTGGGTCATGGACCTTAACTAGCCATTGTGTACGTGGGGGCGCGACATGTTAGTGAGTAGCAGAGCATGGTGCGGCAAAGTATCGAACAACCCTAGAGTGGCTTTGAGAATGCAAAGTTCAACATGTCCCTGTGGGGTGTAGGCGATGAGGGCCTGCAGTCTGTGGATGGGAATATCCAGCAGTTCATGTCTCCAACAACAAATGGGTCAGGGGGTAGTGGAAGGAAATTGACTGTTGAGAAAAATTCCTGATGTGCACATGCACAGGTTGGGGTGTAAATGTTAACGACAGCATGCACTTTGCCATCCTATAAAAAGGTGACCACAAGAATGCGGCCGTTTAAGTATGTATTTGATGAGATATAATTAAAGTTACTGTTCACATGAACTAGCGTCCCATAGTGCTCAGACCAAAAGGAGTGGGAAGTTAGGAGCATGGTTTTCCATGATTCCTCAGTACCGCGTGGACAGTGGGTTTCCTGAATGGCCAGGAGGGTTATGGGAAAATAATTTTGTAAAAAACTCAGTTTCATAGCCTGGGATGACAAAGCCTTAAGTCCAGCGATGTTCAACGTCCCTAAAAGTAAAGGCTCCCCCCATCGCGTCTTAGGTGCAAGGGGAAGGGCACCTGAGCCCTTCAGCCTTCTCTTTTCATCATGACACTGCTTGGCACTGAAGGTATTTGATGATACAGAGTATGTGTCAGAATGGTTAGCTTTAGCTTTGGGGTTCGCATTGACTTTTGCCTTCGCTTTTTTCCCTGCTGTGGGATGAGTTTTTTGCTGTGTGTGCATTTGCAGCGCACCATCACTTGGAGGTGAAATTTTGGCAGGATTGTTGGTGAGTGACTCAGTCTCAATAGATTTTTGGGTGCATTGGTTGGGTGAAACTGATTCACCCATCAGGTGTTCAGCTTAGGTGGCTCAATCAGCTTGGGCATCCCAATCTGATTGGTTGAGGATTTGCAAGCTGCTTCCGCCAAGAAAGTCTCAATGTCTCCTGGAGATGGGCTGGTGGGATTGCGGATGCAGTCTTGGCCACCTCCTTGGCTGCTGCCATATGGGCCCATTTGGCCTTCTTCCACTCTTGCGGGGACACTGGTTTTACTATAATATAGCAGCCTCGCGCTCCCCATGGGAAGGCTGCGTCAGTGTCTAGTGCCAGTTCATAGTGGGCTTCTGCACTGCACATTGCTTCCGAGAGAATTTCTTGATGAGTAATGCCCTCTTTGGAGGGTCAGGTGTGGGCCTTGTGGCCAAAAGCGTGACAGAATATACAGATGAAAGGCGCGCTATCCACGGTGACCCAGAATGGATAGGTGTTTTGTCTATTGTTTTTAACAAAAGAGGTGTGTGTGATTTGGGTAAAGCCTCCACAATCCCCATGGATGGGGTAAGAACAGCAATTGCTTTGCCCGTGCACAGATTTGGCATTAGCGTAAAGCAATGCATTTCAAAGGATTGTATTTCTCCATATATATGGCGAGAGCATCCTTCAGGTGGTGCTATATCATGGTGCGCTTGACCGTTGTGGGTAGGAAGTCGAATGTCACAAAAATTTTATTCAATTTAGTCCAGTGGGTGCGCTTCATTTTGACTACCTGTTGATTGTCCAGGAGGTCTACTACTATGCGCACCTTTGCGGCTTTGTCCGCCACTTACTTATTTTTGAAGCCAAGATCCAGCCAACCGCGTGGCATGGAGTGGGGTGCAATGTACACCACGTTTGGAAATGTGTGTGTACATCTCCACAAAACATTTACCAAAGCGCCGTTTGTTGAATATCCAGGAATTCATGCACCCCATGTTACACCAATGATAGTGGTTTGGGAGTGCGGCATATTGATGAACTGGTTGCAGCGCGCTTGCCAAGCCAAAAGTTCCGTGGAAATGGTAAATGCCTTTTTTATTACTAATTTTATCTATTCCGCCAAACTTGCCAGGGCGTTTACAAAATTTGGTTGATGTGGGGCCAACACCTGTGTCCTTACTTACTCGCCCAACTGCTCCCTGACATTGGGCGCCAACTAATCTCCTCGATGAGATTTTTAAACTTTACCTAGACTTGAATTAATTTTGTTGCAAAAGTGTTTGCAATGAGAGAGAAAAGTAACCCCTATGAAATAACTATATGTTCTGACCTTTATCCTGAATGTATTAACACAAACCACTAAAGTTAGCCCATCATCAGGCACGCAACTACCGGGATCTATGCTTTTTTCACTTCATATATGAGTTATTAAGGGCCACCAAACATGCAGCCTGGTATGTTAAGCCTCAACACTGCCATGGCTCCAGGCCCAGAGGATGATTATCAGTGCTCACCGCAGTGGTGCCCTCCTCCATAACCCCCCTAACTCTATTTACAGTATCATATACTGATCTAGCCACAGAGATACTCATGTGTGAAAGCGTTTTGGCAGGTCAATTATGTTGACCTGATGGGATAGAATTGGTGAATCACCTGAAGACTAAGAAGCGCAAACAATTTTATTTGCCTAAAATGATGATATATTCTTCCAAGATAGGATTTGGGTCTCATCTACCTGCACACGCAGAAATATTAGATATAACCACGCTTCACCTTCAGTAACCCATCATGACTTGAAGTGTTTTGAACTAGTCAAAAGAACCTTTAATTGGCCTGGGCTCTCCAAGGGCATCCCAATGTAAAGCAGCAAGCTGTATTACCTGCACTCGATCTAAATCTGACTGTATAGGGAAAAAGAGACTTCTTTACTTACTGCATTAAGATGAGGGTCCCTAAAGATCTGTCTCAGTGAACTTCATTGTGGAATCTCATGTCTAAAGAGTTTGATACCATAATGGTTATTTTTGGATAGGTTCACCAAGTATAAGCTGTTTTTACATTATCATACTACCATAACAACAGCAGAGAATGCAGCTCTCTTTATCACTTATAAGCTCTCCATGTTTGGACTCCCCATGTAAATGGTTAATAATTGATGCCTTATATTTCCAACCAGATTTTATGACGCTGTTAGGATTTTTCCCAACCTTTCCAGCTTCCTAGGTTATCTACTGGTTTGCTAGGGTATAAATTCCACTAGAGAAAAGATTGGATATCTATTTGACCTCTATTTCAGGTTAATAATGTCAGAGGATTATGAGTAATTCGCCAGGTTTGGATATGATGGGGAATAAATCTGTACAAAACTTGAGATCTCGTCGGACAGAGTTGCCAACAAAAATTGGGGCATCTGATAGTTGATTGCTGATTAACTATCAGGTGTACCAAATTGGGATTGGTCAGGTTTCATCACCGACTGATTAAGAATTTAATCAGCATTTGTTAGGCGAGAGATGCCGTCTGAAAATAGAGAATTAGTTGGTTCACGACCTGCTATAATGGGTAAAGAGTCCCATTACCTAAGCAAGTCGTTAGCCAATTGTGGTTGGTTCACTGTGATCAAGCAAAAAATGCTGGGGACACGTTTTCTGGATATTTCCCTTTTTAGGTCTCTGAGATGCCTTAAGGAGGAATAATTACCTGATGGAGAAGACTATTTCCATTAGTGATGTTGTAGGGAAATATAACGGAAACGGCTGCCATTTCATGGCTGAGGTGCCAACTGAGGAGTTGGGCGCCAAATTTCTTTTATTAATTCCTTCATAACTTTATTAATAAAGAAGATAGAAAAGACTAATAGTAGTTTTAAGTTCTATTCATCTTCAATTTATTATTGTTTTAGTACAATAATTGTAGATTCTTTTGTGTGATAGAGAGTAAGGATTGTATGTCCTTAGAAGAAAAGCAGATCTTTAACATGTAACTCCGCCAACTCAGCATGTTTATAACTAAGGCCAGGAACCTTTGAATCTAAGAGTGGATTAAGTTCATCTGGAATATGGGAGAGGTCTTTAATTGATGAATCAGTATTTCATGGATTGTTCCAAGTTTAGCGTTGGACCAAATCTGTTTTACTTATTCAACTAAAAATAATAGTTTCAGACTATTATTACTCATATATATCTATCAAGCAACATGAATCGTGCACATAATTGTCCTATACAATTAATCCCTGGGAACAATCAGAAAAAACCCAGGTTTTAAATTTTGGTGCTCACTACAGGAGTTAGTTGAGTAAGATAAGCCAATTTACGATGTCATAAAAGGAAGATTTATGAAAGTTAGGACAGAATTGGCAACTGTCAACAAGAACGCCTTGAATTCAGATAATCATAGAGAATTTGCTGCCTTAGAGGAGAGATTAACTAAGATCGAGGAAGAAGTAGTAGGCTAGTATTAAAAAAAGAGGAAGGAGTAGAAGTTAACAATTTTACCAATGATCTACTTAGAAAAATAATGTAATTGAAAAAGAAAGAAGGAGATTTAGTCAAAGGAGTCTTATTCCCAAAAATGGAATGTGAAGCGGATTACATTTAATTGCACGCATATAGAAAGACATGGAACAACTAGTGAAACAAGTCAACAATCTGAAGAATCAGAAGTGTGAATATGAACCATATGCGGCGACTGAAGCCAAAGAAAAGACCCCAATAACTCAAGTTGGGATGTTGACAACTTCTAGGAATATGCCAACAGCATTCGCCACCATTTTAGAGATGACCCCCAAGATTACTCCCCTAGTCATTTGGGTAGCTGAGCTAAGAGTTGCAGCTAGAGAAAATTCGGAGGAATTCAAAATCCAAAACAAATTCTACCCACTTTTCATTGGGATAACGCTCCTGCGTTATTCCGCCTGTTTGACATGACAATGTTTGGGTATGGCGATAGACAAAAAGCTTTTGTGATCATGAACAGCTTGGATAAAGACTGTCAAAACTTGGTGATACCTCATCTAGAGGAACACAGCTGGTCGTATTTTTAGGCCAAGGCTGCAATAATGAAGGTGTTTATCACTTTCACTTGTATGTCAAAGCGCATGTAAGAATATATGGGGATTCAATTACTAAAATATGAGACCTTAACATATTTCGCTGACTGATTCTACCAAGAATTACAAATTTTGGTCAGATTAAAAGTCTTGACCAAATTTGATGTGCAGGTCATGTTACAAGCAGCTATCCAGCCTTATTACAATTTACATTGAATGAATTCATCTGCATTAGTTACCAAAATACTCACCTCACAAATGGTGAATCACTTAAAGTGCTAGGGAGCCACATTTGAGGCCCAAATCAAATCTTTAAGCCTAGTCTGGTCAGGAAATCAGATCATACCAAATTGAATGAACCTCCTAAGGAGTCAACCAATAGAATAGTGCCAGGAAAAAATCCTGAGGGGCTCAAACAGACATACAAGAGTAACATGCGCTGTCACTAGTGCAGAGGGAAGGGTGATTTCGCTACTCAGTGCTTCAGCAAGAAGGATAAGGAGCAAATCAACGTGGTCCAGGCAAAGGAAGCCAAACCCGCATAGAAATCTGGAAAAGTGCCCATGGCCTATATGGGGAACAGTCTAGAGCTGTGGCTAAACTTGTTCCTCCTGATATCCTAATTGAGTCCATGACATCAGTGATCTGTTCATCAACAACAATACATAGGACCAGCTTTATAAAGAGGTCAAATTAGACGTTAATGCTGTAACCAGAGCCAGAGCAAAGGGGACCAACCCCAAAATAATCAAGGAGGTCGCTCACCTATATGCGTCAACTAGCGGATGAGATCCAATCCGCTGAGAATCCAGAAACTGGTTAAGGTCAAATTAGATGAGGCGAATCTGTCATTCCCACTAAGTGCAATTAAGAAGTCATTTCCTATTTAGTTGGCACAAATAATTCACAACCATGACTCAGCAAATAATGCCGCTATACACTCAGTAAATACTATTTTGCAATACTCTGAGTGTACATATATTGATATACCGGTCAATTGATTATGGGTGCAAGAGAATTGACAGCGGCGAACTGATTAATATAGTTTTGACCAAGCAGTAAAGAAAATGAGAATCTTGCCCGATTTGGAACGTAAGAAGGAATATGGAACCGCCAGGATGAATATGATCATCTCCTGTGGAGCGTAAAGTGCATTACCATTCAGATTTGGAACCCCGGTGGTATCCGCCCCAGCTAGAGTTTTGGCCAACCAAAATTATAACATCCTAATTGGGACTAAGTTTATAATAATATTCGTTTTTTATGTAACTTTGGAGGATAATACATTGACCATATTGGGTCAAACGCTACCTCTAGTTTATCAGAGAGGTTGGGGAGCTCTGCTTACCAGGAGGAACAATTTCATCATCCAATCTACAAGTATGGCATTGTTCTAATTAACTACCAATTGGTTGGACAAAAGCAAATAGAAGTGCTGCCAAAAACATGGAAAATTGGGGAATTCCTTTAAGAATCAAGATGCTAAATACCATACCGCCGGGATTACATATAATAGTCCATACAGGATTTACTTTGGAAATACTAGAGCTATTGTATGGAGAGTTCAGCAGCCCAAGGAAGAAGTCCAGAATAGAGCCATAGGTGGCGCCTGGGATAGTGATGCCAGGCCATGGGGAAATCCAAGTTCGCCTAGTAAATTTAAATGGGAAACCAATGAAGATTAAGAAAAATCAGATCATCACTTTTGTCCATCTGATCCCAATGGCGGAATTGTGAAAATTCCATGATTTTGAGGCCCTCACCAAGATAGGATTGCTAGCAGGGGTTGCTGAGAGATTAATTTATTGGTCAACAAGGAGAAACTTGATGATCTGATGGAAAGACAGAAGGAGGAGGTACTTGACTTATTTGAGAAATATCCGTAAATCTTCACCAGGATGATCACAACTTAGGATCTGCAAAGAACATAATCTATATAAGTTTTTTTATTAATACGAGGATGGCCGACCAGGGGACAGACACATCCGATATGTAGGAGCAGGAAAGCGGAAAACAGAAATGGGAAGAGAGCGCAAAACAAAGGAACTCAAAAGATACGACTTGGCATACTTTGGTGTGGCTGGGGGCCACGGGTGGTGGGTGACTAGACCTTGAGTGGCATGGCTACTCATGGGCTAGTAGGGTGTATCGCCTATGAAGACTGTGAGGTTTTCAATGTCATAACGAAGGAACCAGATTGGAATCCAGGTGCCCATCCGTTTTTTCCATTTGTGTTGGAGTGAGCCAAACAGCCAGGCTTGAAAATGGTCAGCCAAATGGCGGTGGAACCTGATGATGGCTTGGTTAAGATTGTGGAAGATCCCGTTGAAGGCGTCAAGGGTATTTGTGTGAATGGACCATATTGCAATGCACACAATTAGAGCCCTCAGTGTCTGGGGGATAGGTGAGGCCATGTTGAGTGCCATGATATCGCAGGATAGTCGGAATTTGGTTGTAGGTGATTGTTGAAACAGGTGCATCACGTTGGCCCAGATATGCGCAGATGGCGGGCACTCTTCCAGGCGGTGTGCTAGTGTGTTGGGTCCGCCACAGATGGCGCATGTCTTGAACATTGAGAAAGTATGGTCGGCTGTTCTATATTTATGGCGCATGTATCGCCACATTGTGGAGCACACTTGTGGGGATAGAAGGGGGCAGGTGACGAGGTTCCACACCTGTTTTTGGGTGTTCAAGTCATATGGGACGTCTTGGTGGTCTAAGTAGTCAATCCTGGACAGAGGGAAGGGTGGTTATGGGGCAGGTACGTTAGACACCGTTTGTCCTCTGTGGAGTCGCACATATCCAGTTTGAGGGTGAATGTCTTCAGATTGCTGTGCATAGGAGAAGCTCCTATCCCCTTGTATTCAGTTGTATAGAATGCGTTTGAAATACCGATTGGTGTTGTGTGGTCCAGTGGAGTTTGGGTGTGTTACAAGGTACTTCATCAGGGTCGCCGGGTTGGAGGGGGACCTCAGATGTAGTGCCCTTGCAAAATTGGTTTGGGCTGCCTTGGCCCAGTGGGGGATAGTGGGTTGGGTGACGTCGTGGAGGCTATCCATGAGCATAGGATTTGCGTTGCTCTTTCTGTGAAGTTGAGCAGCCCCATCCCGCCTCTCTTCTGTGGGCCATACATGGTCTCCAGCCTGACAGGTTCACGGTATCCAGACCATAGCCAGTTCTGCAGGAGCTTGTAGACTGCGTTGGTAAAATTGGCGGAGAATGGGATCGCGTGGGCAGCAAACCATAGCTTTGATAGGATCAGGGAGTTGGCTAACACAACTCTTCCAGTTAGGCTGGCTTTACTCCTCTGCATACATGTCATTTTTTTTGTGATGTTGTCCAAAATGTTGGTTTCTATGGTTTCAAGTGCATATCCACCAGATTCGAGACATATGCCCAGATGACAGACTGGGTTGGTGGCAGGGTGGTGTGAAAAGGGTAAACACAGTGGTATACTGGCTTGGATCGTTGTTGTGTGGTTGGATGTGTGGTTGGTTGGTTTGTGTGGTGGTGGGAGGGTGGGGCCCAGTTTGAACTGAATTTGCCCATAACAATTACCTCTGTTTTCTGTTTGTTCAGCATGGCGTTACTTACTGACTCATACTGATGAGTAATGCGCTCAATCGCCCTGGCATCCCTATTGCCTGAGACTCCAACAACGCAGTTGTCAGCAAAGGCGAACATTTTGGTTGGTTGTTGTCCCTTCAACCTGATTCCAGTGAGCTTTGAATTTGCAATGCGGAGGAGGGGTCAAGGGTAAAATTGTATAGTAGGGGGCTAAGCGGGTCACCTTGTTTAAGGCCCCTTTGGGGGTGATGGTGTCGTTTAGGAAACCTGGGCCTCTGATTGCAAACCTGGCTGAGCGCATTAGGAGGAGCGTCCAGTTTATAAAGCGGGGTGGTAGGTTGAAAACCTTCAGACATTGTTATAGGTATCCCCAGTGTACTCAGTCGTATGCTTTCTTTTGGTCCAAGAAAGCAAGGGCGCCTGTGGGGTTAGCTTGGCAGATGTTGGCAATTATGTATATTATCCCAAATTGAGCGATTTGGGATGATCCAAATTGAAGGGGGAGAGGGTTGTCTGAGCAATGCAACCCAGACGTTTGGCTAAGATTTTAGTTAGTATTTTAGTGTCAGTATTGGTGAGAGCAATTGGGCGCCAGTTGTTTAGATCTGCCTGGTCTCCTTTTTTGAAAAGTGTGACCACATATGCGTCTTGGCCGCCAGGTAAAAGGGATGTGTCTTCCAGGCACTTATTCCTAGTTGCCAGTAGTATTGGTGCGATATGTTTAAAATTTTTTTAAAAAAATTCATATGGAATCCCATCAGGTCCAGGGCACTTGTTGCGTGGGGTTGATCTTATTATCTCCCATAGTTCACCTTTAGTTATGGGTGCTGCAATGTCTGGTTGGCCAGCTATAGTGTCAATATTAGCGGATGATAGAAATTTTCAATTTTGTTAGGTGATGCGAAATCCACCGTGTACAGGTCAGTGTAAAAATCGGTGTAATTCAGCTGATATTTCCGATGGCATAGATGCCATTGTGTCATCAGCTTGGCAGACCTGTGTGCAGGTTGCCAATGTTGAAATTGGTTTAAAACGGCGGAAAAATTGGGCCATGTGAGTTTCTCTAGATAAAATGTATTTTGATTTATAGCATTCTTTGGTGCAATGCTGGTGTTTCCCAACAAGGGAGTTTGCCTGTGTCGATAGCTGGAACCACAGGCGGCCCTATTGGGGGGTGTATCCCTCACGAGGTGTGTTGTTTTCTAAGTGTTAAAGCTGTCTGATAGCCTTGTTGATTGTCACGGACATTGCGGCTGTTTTTCTGGAGTTTAGGTGGCAGGCTTTCTTGGTTGCACGAGCCTTGAATATTTCTCACTCAGCAATAGGATTCCCATCAGGTGTTTGTCTTTCTTGCTGTGTTGTTAGCACCATCTCAATCCAAAGTTTAAGCTCCAGAAGGTGGATGGTGTTCGGGTGAACTCTGTGCCAGGTTGGTGGTTTTTTGTATTTTTCTGAGGATGATAGCACTATTGAGATCATTTGATGGTTGGAAAAAGGGATAATTGTTGTTGTAAAGTTTGATACTTGGTGACAGGAAGTCTACAGGGGCGAGCATCAGGTCAATCTGGGTCATTGAGACCAGCTGGTTATTGTTGTGGTGGGGCCTCGTCATGTTGGCCAGGGTGGGGGCTTGTTTGGGAATGGTGTCACATAGGCCCAACGTTGCCTTTAGTATGCATAGTTCTGTGTGGCCGCGGGGTATAGCCCTAGACTTACGCCAGCGGTCAGTATTGGTGTTAATCCAGCAGTTGAAATCTCCTGTGAAAAATGTTGCCTCGGAGAAATGGATTGAGAGGATATCAGAAAAATAAATTAAGGCGGTCATTCAGATCATTTGGGGCATACACACACACCACAGCAAAATTTTCTCCATTCCACTCGAGGTTTGCTAGGAGCAGCCGTCCTTCCAGGTGGGAGGATGTGTTTTGGATTTTTACTGGAGGGTTACAGTTTGTTCAAATTTACCATCCCACAATGTTGTGTACAAAAGGATTTTGCTGGAAGGAGAATGGTTGACCATGACTCCTCCTGGACCACACACACACACACACACACACACACACACACACACACACACACACACACACCCCCGGTGGACAGTGGGGTTCTTGGATGGCCAAGATGTCCATGGGGATATTGTGCAGAAAAGCCATTTTTTTGGCTTAGGACGTGGGGGCCTTGGCTCCCACGATGTTGAGCGTCCCTATGTTGATTGCGGTAGTCCACACATTAGGAATACTGGGGTGACCCACTGAGGTCACCAGGTCCTTATCACAAGTCATACTGTGAGTATGGGGTCAACTAGCCAGATTTGTTCCAGTGTGTTGGTCGGCGGCCTTGGTGCTGGCATCGTTCAGTTTCTTCTGGCTTGGATTACTCCGTGGATTTTGGGTCTGGCGTGGGTTGGCTTTTGCCTCATTAAAATATTTTTTTTGCCGTTTGCCTGTGGGTTTGATGGGCAGAAACTAGGAGTTGGGGTGGTTGGGTCTTGTGCATAGGTGTTGTCACATTGTGATTGGCTAGAGTGGTCTTCCATATCATCGCCTATCACATGTGATTGGCTGGGAGGATCCCCAGTGGTGCAATGTGGATCTGTTCCCACTTGGTTGGAGGTGTTTGATTGGTTGTGTCCAAAAATTTCATCGTTTTGGTTGTGTTGGGTTTTGTGTGGAGGATATGATTGGTTATTCCGCTGTGCTGCCATGGCATCCACCTGAAATTGTTCCGTGGAAATTGTGGTGTGAGTTTGGGTCTCAGAGGAATTTGCAGCCTGCTTGCAGGTGGTCTGTGCACAACGGCGGTCCTTCCGTGAGATGGGCTCAACCAAAGCAATATCAGCTCTTTCATCCCAATAGAAGGCAAAAGTGGAGTCCTTAATTTTGCCAAAAGTTGGGCTTGTTTCATCAATATTGTCCTCACAAAATTCTGGTGCTTCAATCCTGCACTTGACGGGGCATGCATGGTCTTTGTGGCCTATTGCTGAGCAGAATTCGCAGATAGGTGGGGTGTGTTCTGGTGTGATATGGAAGGGGTGAGATATGCTGCCATCGGGGAGGTTGATGGTCGCCATGCAGGGAATGAGGGTGATATCCTCTGCTACGTCCTGATATGGTTTAGTAATGGCTATTGCCTTTCCTGTGCACAGGTGGGGCAGGAGGGGGAATTTTTTGAATTCAAACTGTTTGATAACTCAGTAACCTTCAAGGCCCCCGCGGAGTTCATCTGTGAGGTTATTACAGTGCACGGTGCTCAAGAGTCAGTCAAATACAATGAATAGGTCATTTTCCTCATTCCATCACGTGCACACTGTGCAGATGGCGCGGTCTTCATTGTTGATTTTATGGAGAATTTAATTTTTGCTGCATCCACCACTTCTTCTGTGGACATGAACCTGACATCCACCCATCCTCTGTGTAGGTTTTTGTAATTTACTGAAACGGTGTTCAGGAAAGTCATGAAGAAGGCCTCCCCCATTTTTTCCCATGATTCAAGGGAAGTATCACCAACCATAATTCTAAGGCCATGCACAAGGGAGGACAAGTGTTGGGAGTGTTCAATTTTGGTATATGCGCCCATTTTTTGCAGGAATTGCAAAGCTCCAGGTGTGGCGCTGTACTCACCCTTTTTGGTGGGAGGGTGTGTCAACATACGCTGGGGCATTTTTCCCCGGTGGGTTGGGAGGGCTTTGGGCCTTTCGTGCTGGCCACTTTTGCCCAACTTGTATTGTTGCGGACAAATTTGCTCATATTACAGGTTGATTGTCAATCTCGGAGAAATTTCATAGAATTGTGTTACTAAAAGTGATAATAACGGGAAAGAAAAGCTAATGTAATCTATATAAGTTGACACCAGGGAAAAATTACCAATTTGGATGAGACTGAATAAAGAGTTAAAGCCAGTGGAGGCGGTAGTGGAAGAGGAAATCGGCAAACTAGTGGAATACATGCTCCTAGTTCTGTCACAAAGCTCCTGGGCGAGCCCTATCCTGATAGTGAAGAAAAAGGATGTCTCTAATTGGGTGGTGATTAACTATTAAAGGCTAAACAAGATAACAATGAAGGATTTTTATCCACTACCACAAATTGATATGCTCTAGAGCAATTGGGAGAAGCAAAGTATTTTTCCTCAATGAATCTAATATTGGGATATTGGCAAATCAATTTGCTAACAGAAGACCTGAAAGAGTACATGGTCATCACCGTGCAGGGGCTATATCAACTGATTAGGATGCCCCAAGGTCTTTGCAATGCGTCTGCAACGTTCCAAAGGGCCAAGGACGCCATATTGAATAACTTGAAGGTGTCATGCGTCCTGGTGTACTTGGACGATATTAATGTGTTCAGTAGGACCTTAACTGACCATCTACACCAATTGAAAGAACTCTTTAAGAGACTGTCCGTGGCTAACCTGAAGAATAAGCCAAGGAGTGCCACTTTTTCAAGAAAGAGTTGGAATAACTGGGGTTCATCATCAAGTTCAGTGGACTGCAGCTGCAAACCCAGAATAGTGAAGCCATAGAGTGGATGGCCATCCCAAGAAGTGTCTGAGATATCAAAGTGTTCCTTGAAATGGTCAAATACTACTGATTATTAATATGGGATTGTGCAAGAATTGCTGAGTCCCTCTTGCATTTTCTGAAGGATCTGAATAAAGGATTTTTTATGGAATGAAGAGGCTAAGGATCCTATGATAAGTTACATCTTTATCTTATAAAGTCACGGATTTTTGATATATCTGAATTTTAATAAAGGAGTTTATAGTACAGACTGATGCTTCTTTAATGATGATCAGCGCCATCCTGAGTCAATTGGACGAACTTAGGGATGAGCATCTGGTAGCTTACATGAGTAGGACGTTGTCAGCTGCAGAACGAAATTCCACAGTTACTGAGCAAGAAGTCATGTGATGATTTATGCCTGTAAGCAGTTTTGGGTGAATATTCACGGTATGCACTTTAAAGTGGTGAATGACCACTCCTCCCTGCGTTGTCTGCATAACCTGAAAAAACCGGAAGGAAGTCAGGCCCAATGGGCCTTGAAGTTTTAAGCTTAAATTCTTTGAGATAGTCTGCTGAATGGGAGCTTCTCATCAAAATGCGGTTGGCTTATCAAGGTTACCAATGGTCCAAGTGGTATACCATTAGGATGATGAGATTTTTCAGAGAATGGTTGATAGAGAAATTTGGAAGGAGACCTGAGAGATCCAAGGTGCACTTTAAAAAATGATGGAAAACACTGAGACCAAGTATGGTCAAGTATTTAAGAGGATAACCAGAAATGAATATTATTCTCAAAACCATTTGAACGAGTGGTTAATGTTCAAGATGCCCACAAGGTTGTTGAGCATGGAGGCCCGAGAAAGACAATTAACCACTTTCACCAGTATTACTAGGAGTCTATCGATTATGATGTGGCCAATTATCTGGCTTGCTGCGTGAAGTGCCAGATGCACAAACCACATAAGAACACAAGCGGATAATAACTAGTTCGCCCTGAATCTGCCTGTCATACAGTGTCCATCAACATGATGGGACCACTGACTATAAGCACAGTGGGAGTCAAATATACTATACTTGCAATTGATCATCTGACTAAATGGGTCAAGACAAAGGCCATGGCGAAAGTGGGCGCAACAAGTGCCACACAGTTTATTCTGGATCAAGTGGTTAATTTCCATAGATGCCCGCAGGTCTTATTGGACAAAAACGGAACAAATTTTACATACCACGTGACCCTGAGGTTGAAAGAAATAATGGGGATCTGAGGAGTCATGTCAGTACCCTACCAGCTGGAGATGAACGGACTGGTAGAATGAGCAAATGGTACGCTGGCCATGATGCTGAGGAAGCTGGTCACAGGAAGAACTTCTGCGTGGGGAACCTACCTCAGTTCAGTGACATTTTCATATGATAAAATTCACCAAATGGTGATGGGAAAAAATGCTGTTTGAATTATTGTATGGAAGGAAGGCCGCATTACCACCAATTTTATTATTGGTGGTTGAACCAACATCAGGGATAAGTACTGAACAATAATAAATTTGACTTTTAAATATCCTGATTGAAATGCAGTTGGAATCATTTGATATGACCTCAAAGAATAAGATCAAGGCCAAGATGATAGACGATAAGAACCAACAGGCATTATCTGAATACCATATAGGTGATAGGTTAGCCTATTGTGACATGCATGGCTTTGGGAGATGACGTATACTAGATGTGCTGTGGCTGGGTGCATTCAAGATTATTGTAAAGATGGCGATGATGACTATTTCATCAGGAACCTCATGGATGTAGAATCATTAACAGGGTCCATGCTAAGTACCTAAAGCAGTGCATCTAATAAAAACTAATAAGAGTGTTCCTGAAGGACTTCTAAACATCGAGATGGTTATGCCCTGAAAAATTTTTAGTTTTAAAAAGGACTGCTTAATCAAAATAAATAGTTAGGTAATAAAAAATAAGGCCTTTGAACCACAAAAACTGTTAGGTCAGAGTATACCTAGGAACCAGTTTGGGGGAAATAATAAGAAGATAGACCGCTGAACTGAGTAAAAGTCATGTCCCATATAAAGTTAGGAGAAAATATAATAAAAAATTTATAAAGTATTTAAAAGAAGAAAAAAATACAAAAATCGTATATTTTATAATCTTTATTTGGTTATCCTTGATTCTAGGGATTGCGCCTATGTCACCTCTTGGGGAGGGAGGTTATATAGCAATAGGAGTAGATAAACCGTCAAGTTCTATTTGATATAACTTAGCAAGGGCTAGAACTACTTGAAGCCAAGTTCATTGAGCAGAAACTGAACCCGTAGAGAATGTGATGAGGGGAAGAGAAACTGAGATTTAAGTATGTTCCAAATGCAATACTCTAGATCAGGGAAGGAAGCAACAGAAAAGAAAGATGCAGTCAGCAAATAACCACAAATAGTCCCTATATGGCACTAAAGCCAGAAGATTAGTCTTGATACTTGCTGACGAGCTCTGTCAAGAACGTTGGACATGAGTGACAGCATAGAACAAGGAATACTAGACAGAGGTTGCAAAAAATGCTCCAATCAGAGCCTTGAGAGAGTTATCAATACAAAGTTTCAGAGATGAGGTAGTTGTACAAAGAGTGAATGGCATCTTTTAGCAACGACTACAAGCTTCTTTGAAGTGAAAGCAGAATGGATGATGGAAGTTGGGGGAGGCTGAGGTTTTTTTGTAACAAAATTTGAGAACTTTGACCACAAGTTGAAGAGCATATTCTGCAACATAAAGATATAAGAGGCTTGAGATTGGAGGTGTTCAGAGCCTTTTGGGAGGCCACAGTTCCTCAGTTCCTTAATTCTGCATAAGAAAGCTCAAAATGTTTGCGATTTCAGATAGTTAGTTTGGTCAAAAGAACAGCCAGATTTTAGTATTAACTGAGTCAAAAAAAGGAACTCTGGAAGCAAATTGGAGCAAGCACATAATGACTGAATGATATCAGATAGTATTGCTTCAAGAGACTTGACAATCATAATAGGATTATCCACAAAAAGGGACAAATCTAGCATATTATTGAAGTATAATATGAGAATCAATGAAAGAAGGAGTTTTTAGCTGTGATTCACTCGAGATGTTCGCTATTCTAATTTCATCAGGACCAGATACCATTTCTGGTAGCTCAGCAGAAGGACTACCTACATGCGCTTGAGTTAGAGTATGGGTCCATGAAATACCATAGAAGGAATTTCTCTGAGCAGAATGACTCATCAATCAGAAGAGACAGGCATCTTTAGCAGAAAGATGCCAAGGTATTGCTGGTACTGAGAGTTAGAATTCAACATATGAGTTGGATGAGAGGGAGGATGTCGGACTTTTTATAATGGTTGATATTATCCAATATGGTGTAGATTATGCCCTAATTTCTTCTAATTTCAGCTCAATTAATTTCTAGTTTATGAAATAAGCATTTCAAAAAAAAATTGTAAGATTAATATGAGCAAGAAAGTATTAAGAGAAGAAAATATATATAAAAGCAAATATATTCATTCATTCTAATTTTTGGCCATGAGGAAGCCATCAACAGTAGTAACCTCCTGTCAAGAACGAGGAGGAAGATTAGGCATTCAAGGACTCTGAACCAAGACTCTGAATATGACAAAGGGTCGTATGCCCTGATGGGGGAAACCAGTTTTAGGGGACTAGTATCATTATAAATATACTGGCTATACTGGCACAGCAGTGGGTCATGTGAACCGTGCTCTGAGGAGGCGGTAGTGATGAAGTAAAAGGAAGAGAACTGCAGGCCAAAGGCTGTCATGAGCAGCGTTGAGTGCAGATCAGCATGATCTGCTGGAAACTAAGAAGTATTTGACCTAGTCTGAGGCATCATTCTCCTGTCCTGATCCTATTCTCGCTGGAAATCTAAGCAAGAGGGGGATATGTTGAAATTTTTAAGCACAATTCCAGTTTCCTAGGTTATCTGCTGGTTCACTAGGGGATAAGTACTGCTAAAAAAGAATTGGATATTAGATGATTTTGATATTAGCTTAATAATGTCAGAAGATCTTGAGTAATTCGCTAGGTTTGGATCAAAAAAGTTTTACAAAGTGTGCAAATGCTTAAGGTTTTTTCAGGCTGAGTTTCCAACAAAATGGGGCATCTGACAGTTGATTGGTGATTAAATATCAGGTGTACCAATTGAGATCGGTCAGGTTTCATCATCAATTGACTGGGAATTTAATCAACAGTTGTGAGGTGAGTGATGCCGCCTGCAACTAATGAGTCAATCAGTTGGTTTGCAACTAACTATAATAGGTAAAGAGTCCCATTAGCTAAGAAGGCTGCTAGCCAAATGCGGTTATTTTGCTATGATCAAGTGGAAATGTTAATAGCACGTTTTCTGTCTCTTTCCATTTTTTAGGTCTCTGGGATGTATGATGGAGGAATTTTTAACCTGATGAAAAATTCCATTTCTGGTAGAGATATTGTAGGGAAATTCAACGGCAACGGCTTCCATTTCATGGCTGAGGTGCCAACTGAGGAGCTGGGCGTTGAATTGCCACTATAAATTCCTTAGTAACTTTATTAATAAAGCAGATAGAAAAGACCAATAGTAGTAATAAGTTATATTTATCTTCAGTTAATTATTATTGTAGTATAATAATTGAGGAATCTTTTGTATGATAAAGAGTAAGGATTGGATATCCTCATAAGAGAAGCAGACCTTTGACGTGTATCTCCGCTGATTCAGCGTGACGAGAACTAAGGTGGGAACCTCTGAATATTAGATGGATTAAGTTCACTGAAATAGGAAAGAGGTCCCTAATTGTCAAATCAGTATCTAATAAACTATTCCAAGTTTAGAGTTGGACCAAATCTGGTTTAATTAAACTAGAGATAATAGTCGTCATACTATTATCACTCATATATATCTATCAAGCAACGTGAATTGTGCACATAATCGACCTTTGCAATTAATCCCTGGAAAAATCAGCGAAGAACCCAGGTTCTAACAGACGCCTTACTTATAGTTCTCAGCATCAAGCCCTGCCATTCTAAGGCATATCACCCACAATTTGAAGGGCAAACAGAGAGAGATAATCAAGTCCTAGAAAAAATTACGCTGTTATTCCTCAGCAACAGGGGATATTTTGAGCTATGGAACCCCCTATGTCGCAATTCACTTAAATATTGCGCTGCAATCTTCCAAAGAATTTTCCCCATTTGAGGTTATTTTGAGGTATAAGTCTTTTTTACAGATTGGAGTACCGTTGGCCTCTGTGGTTTCTGCAGTGAAGGACTGCGTCACCATATTCTATACACCCAAAAGCTTGTCTTACACTTGTCTAAAGCCATTGGAGACTACAAGAAGTTTGATTATAGGAAGAGAATTAAAGGGCACAAAACCAAAAGTCTTACTTGTTATGCTTGACTCCCTCCACTTAGATAATACGGTCACCTCACTGAAGTGCTAGTAAGCACTCAGGGCTTTCAAAGTGGAAAAAGATCTGGTCAATGGGGCATACAGCACAAACCTACCCGCTCACTGGAAGCAACATAATGTAACCCTGAGTTCCCAACTATCTCCTTTTAGAGATCAAACTGCTACTCCAGAGCCTATCATATAGGGGGAAGATCAAGAGGCAGAAGTTGAGGCGATACAAACCTCAAGGAGATCCAGGAGGTCTGTTTGGTAATTTTTCACATGAAAGGTTCCCTGACTATAAAGATAGTTTTGGTAAGCGCAAAAGACTGTGATGATTGAAAGGATAAAATGGCTGTGCTCCGTGAGTAATATCCTGAGGCCCCCCTACCCACTTAAAAAATAGCTGCATTTTGGCCACCAAACTCTTCACCAGACACAAAACTAAGTTTACATCTAAATACCCAAGAAAAGACATTTTTCATGTTCAAAAAGGAAATTATACTGTAAATCTGGAAACCTAACCTCTTGGGATAAACCGTGAGAAGATCTTACGATGCAAGAGGAGACCAAAGGAACTTTTGGATCCCTTGGTTCAACTGGGTAACTTAAAATATGTGGCTGATGAGCAGTGGGTCACTGCTCTGGCCCACAAAGACCCCATTTCCAGCTTCTCCCCCTGTAGAAAAGATAAAGGATATCAGTTGGGAGGTTTTTAGACCAGGGGCCACCAGAAGGTCCAATAGAATTATTTCCCCCGTCATGTCATCCCACACCCCCTCAAGAATGGACAAATCAGTCTAAAAACATGGAAAGGCCTTACAGAGTGAAACAATCTCTTTTGGGTCACAAAATATGGGGTTCAGATCTCAAGTCACTGATATGAGTTAAGAATTAGTCCCTGAGATTTTTTTATATAAAATTGACTATTGAATTCATCTTTGACAGTAGAAAGTTTCGCCATACGCATGATTTTAAACAAATCTATTTAAGTTTGGATTGATCAATGCACCTTACCATGAATCAATCAGTTCCGTTGTTAACGCTTCTACTATCTCATACATAAGCTATCTGATGCAGACCCTCAAACCCATGATGTTCTTCGTGACTCTGACCAAGGAGTAGCAGCAAAGAGTTTACAACAGCCAGCCCAATTAAAAGCTTTCCCACCAACTCCCTCACCAAATATTAATTATAAAAGACAATTACCATCCTAGGATTGGTTGTCAGTTCATTCTTTTGCTTTAGCTTAGATATTGTCTTCAATTTCAACACCTCTCCGTTTTTCACTGGTTTAATTTTTACCAATATACTCTCTTTAAATACCACTAACATGCAACAATCAGGGTTTTGGGCCCAATGGTTGGTAAGTGGGCACTCTGATACATCAATCCAGTGGCTCACCAGTGCTAGCCAAGGTCATAAGCAGTTACGCTCCAAACCTGTTTCTCCAATCCAATTTACCAGAAGGTACTCCAATCTGCCAGATCCAGTTAGCTGACCCACCACTAATTCAGAGAGATCTGGGCAACCAAAAGCTTTGCAACCCATCGCTCAGAATGGCCATTGTCATCCGCCTGACTTTCCCAGACAACCCAACACTGGTTTGGTGCAATTTGGATGAGATGAAGCCTCCCACCCTTCTAATCTTTGTAATCTATTTGTGGGCATGAACGCCAATCCTCAAAAAGCTGGAGGAAAATCACAGTCTCTGGAACATTTGAAACATACTCCTCAGGGATAACAACCCTGATTTAAATTAATAAACTAAAACGCAGTACCAACGCGTTTTCTGAATCCACGCGATAGTTTGAGAACCCTGTCAGATACTTTAATATTGGACTTGATGTGAAGAATATTGATCTTTAAACTCCTAGGCCAAATTGACACCTTAACCCGAGAAGGGGATTAGATAAAAGACCTCAAGAACATAACCTGGAGAAATAATAGTCCACAGCTCTATTTGACTCTAGGAAAAATCCAATGGACTAAGTCAAGCCTAAGTAACCTAAGATGAATTCCTGATCCATAAAAATGCCAGATAATTAGAAGGTCAGGCGACAATTACTCAAAGTGGCACTCAGGGCATCAAATTAAGGGGAACCTGAAAAAGGTAATAATTAAGAAGCTGCTGATTGATCAACCTAAGTGAACCCCATTCTCATCTGACTTGTGTATTATATCCACCATTTTCACCCTATCAAACTTATGCTACAAAGGCAATATACCATCCTTAATGCATAGCCTGACCAAGAGCTTCCCTTCTGGGTAACCTCCAGCTACTGTTATTAATTCTTTTTCTTTTGGGGTTTATATTGTTGATTGTAACTATAAAACCCCTTACTTTTTTATATAGTAAAGTTACGTCATTAATTCTATCTCTCGTTTTGATATTTGAGTTCAATAAGTTCACTTTGTCATATTTACCATAGGATGGATACTATAGATAATGGACCTAAGCAGTGACTTGGCAATCTTTTTATAATCAAAATATACTTGTCATACGACTCAGTTGGCTTCAAGTACTAATTGTCAGGCTTCTTGGGCATAGTACCATTGATCCTAAAAACGGAAGCCCTACAGGCTGGTGCTCACTACAATGGCTCAGCTGATGCTTAACGATACCTTAAACTGATTGATCGCACCATGGATTATAACCTGATTGATAGGGTCACCTACTGGGTGCACAACGGAAATGGTAAAGAATATGATCAAATGGAAAGTCCGCCCACTGTCACGTTTGAAAAAGTTTAAGGAAAATCCTATGGAGATTCCAATTTTCGTCATATTAATTAGATTTCACACAAAGGAGTTAAAGAGTTGCTTTGTGGAGTCATAACTCAAGTTAAAAAGGCAACCATGAAAGGGCATTCGCCATGGACAGATCTCTTTTGAAACTGTTTAAATCCAGTTCTTTCCCAGAGAATTATGGGTCAGGTGCGAATCTCTCTTGCTACATTTTACAACTAATACACCCCGCGCTTTATCATATTGTGCATTTCCTAGGAGTCCATAAAGAAGAACTCCAGCATAATATCAATACCCAAGGGGCTTTAGATGGCCTACGAGAATGTATAAAATTTTGCATCACAGGATATATTAAATGTACGTTATTTTATTGAATTGAACCATTCCTACATAATTCAGCTCCATAGTCAAATGTAAACTATTTTTCTGGTGTTATCTAAAATGTGGAGGAAGTTTATAAAGCCCCTAAAAAGTACATTTCAGAGTCAAACAGAAATACTAAGTAATTACTCAACGCCTTTACTGAAGTGCTCTGACAATAAGATAGCATAGCTCATGGTGTAATATCAGCTCAAGCTTCTTTTAGCCGTCAACAGGAGGAATAACGGATTTCCGTCCTTAAGGTCCATCTAGAGCAAGCTCTTTAATGAATTGATGAGCTGGAGGCCCATCAGACCCCAAGGCTTCATCAGTGTCACAAAATATAATTTATTAATTAGCCCAGGTCAAACTGGATCTACCAAGCCATTTGTCACAGGCGTCTACTCTTTCAATTCCCAAGTGGCTCAACAAAATGGTGAGAAAATTAAGAAACAAATCTCCCAGTCAAGCGACATTAACCAAGTCTATCATCGACTCAACAAATCTGAGAAACGCTTGAATACTCTCACAGAAGAGTTAAAAGCCTCGCTGACAAGCCTCCTCAGAGAACCAAATGCAAGAAGATGGAGGACTTGAATCGGCACATTGGAGTATTAAAGGATGAGAATAAGCTTTTTTACCTACAGCTGTTCCACCATCATAGTTTCATTATCTGGACATCCGCATTAAGACTTTGATAATGGTAAAGTCATCTTTAAAAGAATTAATCTTGATGTTATGCCAAGAATTATCCTGGAGTCAATGGAGCAACATCTCAATCATCTCCTGAACCAAACATTTTAACTGGAAAGTCAAGTTGACCAAAGTGACATAAGAACTGTGATTACCAAATCTGAAGCTCCTGGAGTACGCATAATTACTGGATTGGAGGCCAATACTTTCAAGCCTACGTTCAAATACAAGTTTACACCTGGTGAATGGAGTAAAGAAAACTTTCTTTATGTCTATGAAGCCTTGATGGAAGGTGTGACCAATCATCAAAAATTTAAGCATATTTTGTCCTGTTTAAGCCATATGGCTCAAGAGGTTATGATGCCTCATATGAACGACAAGCATACCCGGAGAGAGGTTAAAGAGGCGCATATCAAAGAATTCAGATCAAATAAGAGCTTGTTTATGAAGAAACAAGCTTTATAGAATCGCACATCGATGAATCCCCCCTCAGGTTAGGACCATCTAGTACTAAAAAAAGCTTTATAGAATCGCGCTATACCAAAATGAAACTCTTGTGAATTTACTGATTGCTTTTAATATAGAAGACCAAACGCTGTTGACATCAAAGATGTTTACTCTGGACGATGTTGTAGCCGCCGTCATTTCTGGTTTACATTGTAGCCCTGACCTAGCCATGCATGTCACACATTCTAAATTGAAGCTTCAACTCTGTCTTAGACAACAAGGAAGCCTTACTCAGTGTAGTAGGCATACACAAGACAGAGATCTCACGAAGGGCCTCCATGAAACCTAGAATAAATACCATGGAATAGGTGAAGCCTAAGAAAGGCAGAAGCCAAAATGCAACTACTTCAAGAAGAACTACCATACAGATGATATGTGTTTCAAGAAGAACTTTGGCTTTGCCAAGCAGGAAAAAGGAGAGGTCTGATTAGGTTTAGGTACCTCTAAAGCCAACTTTCACAAAATTGACTGCGGGCTCCACTAGTGTGCCAGGCCAACCAGTATGAAGACTGGTGATCTTTTGCCGTTTTTCCTTCATAAGCATACCAACACCCTGTGAGTCTGCGTTCAACCCACCAACACAGCAGATCAATGACTTCACATTAGCCCCAGGGTCTGTGGTGTGCGCCGGTGAGTCCTGCCCCATCCTGGGCAGTCAATAAACTCTTAAGCTGCCACACCATCCTGACCCTTCAACAACCCATCTGGGCATGCCCAGCGAGTACTATCCCCATACTGGGCTAAGGAACTCCTGCGCTGAACCTAGAAGGGTTGATGACTAGTAGGAAATGTTGTTGGTGGCCAGTTGGCCAGGTTCATGCCTGATCCTCACAGGGCTGAGGTTTGGGAGCTGGCAGCATTGGCACTCCAGGAAAATCGCCTCACGCCAACTATAGGGATCTTTAGTACCATTTCCTCCTAATCTAGCTGGCTAATCTTCTAACAACTAAAAGTAAATGGACTAAAGAGAGATCTTTATTTAGAGGGAATAATGACTATTTAAACTATAAACTACTTCGCCTATTAAACCCCTCAGCAATCCAACCCAGCACTTATATAAGTTTTGGTCATTCATGTTAACGATTTCCTCCCAATCTGCTTGTTTGTTCACTAAAATCAGATTAATTTGACCCATCATAAGCATGAAATTCCAGTTTATTGTATAAAATTTATAAAATATAAATAAAACTTTTAGCATACTCGTCATGCTTCTCCAGTGCTCCAAATTCGCAGTAGAACCATATTCAGATGCTTGGCAACAGATTAATTGGCTTTCCACCGGAAATTACCACAATCAACCTATGAATGGCAGTCAGCGGCGAATGAAGATTCTGATGAACCTAAAACGAATTACTATATATAAAACATTTAATAATATCAAACTAGGCGATTATCTGGCAATCATGCCCAACTAACTGACACCTCTAATTCTGATATTATTGGAAGGATCCATCTGGTTAATCTCTTGACATTTCACCCTACTTAACCAGATGGTATTTTCAGTGCAAACCCAACCTGAGGGTGGGCCAAGAACACCAGCGCCCCAATCAAAGGAGTTCTGGGTCTAAACTAGTGGCTCTCGCCACCTCCCTACCCTTCCTCCAACTACTCAGGCAACTCACTAGAGGAGCCCCCTGTAGTGAGCACCACTGATAAAAAATTGACTGTGGGCTCCACTAGTGTGCCAGGCCAATCAGTATGAAGACTGGTTGACCCTTTGCCTTTTTGCCTTCTTAGGCATACCAACCCCCTCTGAATCTGCGTCCAACCCACCAACACAGCAGAACAATGACTTCATCTTAGCCCCAGGGTCTGAGGTGTGCTCTGGAAAGTCCTGCCCCCATCCTGGGCAGCCAAGGAACTTATGAGCCGCCATACTATCCTGACACTTCAACAACCCATCTGGGCATGCCCTGGCGAGTCCTGCCCCCATCCTGCGCAGCCAAGGCACTCCCGCGCTGCACCCTGTAGGGTTGACAGCCAGTTGGCAATGTCGTTAGTGGCTGGTTGGCCAGGTTCCCGCCTGTCCCTCACAGGGCTGAGGCATGGGAGCTGGCAGCATCAGGAACTTCAGGAGCATCACCTCGCACCAACTTCTGGGATCCCAAGTCCCATTTCCTCCTAATCTAGCTGACTAACCTACTAATAACTAAAAGTAAATGGGCGAAAGAGAAATCTTTATTTGGAGGTAAGAATGACTATTTATACTATAGGCTACTTCACCTATTAAGCCCCTCAGCCATCCAACCCAGAACTTCTATAAATCCTCGGTCATTCATGGTAACGATTCCCTCCCAATCTGCTTATCTGTTTACCAAAATTATATTATTTTGACCCATCCTTGGCACGAGTTGCCATTTGATCATATATAATTTATTATATAAAATAAAAACTTTGAGCATCCTCAGCATGAGTTGCCAGTGCTCTAGATTAGCTGTAAACCATATTTGGACGCCTGCAAAAGGATTAATCAGCTTTCTGCTATAAATTTTTACAATCAGCCTATAAATGACAATTGGTGGTGAACGCAGATTCTGCCAAACTAAATCAGAGTATATATAAACAACAAATAATATTGAACTAGGTGAAATTCCAGCAATTACACCCAACTTACTGACACCCCAAATTCTGCTATTATCAGAAGGATCCATCTGGTTAATTTTTTGACACCAACCAACATAAAGTACCTAGAGGTGAAACATTGCTAATTGCTCATTGCTTGTATTAATAAAACAAACCCAATGACGACTCTGAAGAGGTCATGGTCAAGTGTTATTACGTTTTAGGTTCACCCACTGAGTTCTCCAAGCCAGAACATTTTAATGCCAAAAATATTGATGTCACCCAGTTTCATGAAGGCACTTACTTTAGTCAGGTTATTGGATTCCTCAGATAATTGATACAGACAGCGGTGCTTATTAATACCTCAACCTATTGGTCCGACTTATTTTGAGCATCAACAGTCTTCTGGAGAAAAAAGAAATATCTCAAGATAGCTTGAAAGCACAATGCAACGTTCCTCTCATTGAGGTGTTAGCTCTTCCACCAAAGTTTGGAGGACCATTACCAAATTGGAAGTAGTAATTCAGAAGATCATGTTATGGCTAGCTTGGATATAGGATCACATATTAATGTTGCTTCATCCTGACTCATCAAGAAGATCAAGACCTCCCCAGACCTTATATACACTCAAGAGTATAGTACCGCTAGTCCAGATAACAACAAGGTGATAGGTGCATACTCAACTCTTCCAATCTGAATTAGCAAAAAAGTACTTTTGGCTCCCACTATTGCCCTAGACAACAGGCAATATGACATACTCATCAGATCACAAAGTAAGATCAAATATTAATAGTTTATTAATCTGAATGAAGTTACATATAACTTACAGTTTACAATTACATTTGTGATAATCTACCTCTGTAAGAAACACAAAAAGCTACCTTACTCAGTAGGTACAACAGAGGAAATACCGTTTTATACCACCAAGGAGGTAAATTTATATTAGGAGAGCAAAGAGCGGTTTCTACCAAGATAACCTGCATATACCCAAAAACTGCTTGCTACACATTACTAGTGTCGATGGAGTAAGTAGTTTATATTAATAGTTTTTCCAATAGTCATTAATCCATCTAATCAGAGGCCATTTAAGCTATTACATTGGGTCCTAACCAACAAATATATCTTAGTAAAGAAGCATTAAGACATTAGTAAAGGTCAACTACTTACCGTTGATGAAATTGGCAGGTTACATTTTAATGGTACTCACCTTGATTTTGGCTTACATGCCAACAATTCAATTTTCGTAATCCCCAAAAATCAGATATCTGATAAGTTAAATAAAGAGGAACTTGAGAAAGTGCTTAATTACTAGAAGACTATTAGAATTTTTTTTGCTTTAGATGTGGATTAAGGTCACATTAAAGGCTGTACACAGTATCAACGTTGGAAATTCGAATCATATCCAATTGAAGCCATATAGAAAGTCTAAAGGTAGAGGTGTATTCATAAAGACTAAGCTCATACACTTATTGATGCTAGCTTACTTGTGCCGTGTGAGAATCCAGCAAGGGTTATGCTCGCTGGTGCTATGTGCCACTGGATCCCACAATGGAATATTTAAAATAATAAACTCTTAAGAAAACTAAGTTTTTTACTTTTTGTTTTTATTTGTGCGGGGCAAACCAGAAAAAGCTCCCCTATTTTGATACTAGTATTTCATATTTAAACTAGTTTGAATCTTGGGGCCATGGGAATTCGGGGCTATAGTATTAAAAGCTTAATTGTCCAAATTAGGAAATATAGGCTTTCAGCCTATCAGAACGAGAATAAATATTCTGTGGCAAAACCAACTCATGTGGTAATGATTTGATAAATTGCACCCAATCACTGCCGGTAAACTCTTCTCACCTTGGGGAGAACAGACCCATATGGTAATGGACACCTTAAATTTGGCTGAGGAGTTAAGAAATCTTACTATCAGTTCTTACCTTATTAAGCTGATTTTGTTTATAAAACATATTTTCCTGATGGGTAGGGTTCCAACAAGAATCCGCCAGGGTCTTTTGGACGATGGTACTTATATCCTTATTAACCATAGTATTATTAGAAGACCGGACATGTAATTGACTGATCATAGTAATGGATTTAGGGGCATTTTTACCTCCAACATTCTTTTTTGAAAGTCATTAAGGAGAATGTCTGACATTGCCCCCTCAAGAATGTTGGGGGGAATGTAGGGCTGTAGGAAGCGGTCATGTACCCAGTTTATGGTAACTTCTCATGGCTAACAATTTGATGGAGTATTCATTGTCTCTTTTGTAGGTGATGGAGAAAGGTCCCTTCCAAATTGAGCCAAGCTTACTGCTTCTTGGAGTGATGTGGTTATGGTAGTATAACACCTTATCAGCCACTTGAAATGTAGGAAGGGGGTGCAGAGCTCATTGGCAGTCTGCCCTTCTTTAATCACCGTTTTTGCTAAGTTGGTCATAGCTTCAGCTTGGAGTTGAATAATTTGGTTAGCTAACCTTTGAATGGCTTTCTCAGGCTCCTCTCCTCTAGAGAAGACATCCTTAGCTAGAAGAGCAGGTATGCCTGGTTCCCTGCCATACAAAACTTGGAAAGGGGACATTTTCAGAATCCGGTGATAACTAATCTGGTAGGCCATAAGGGCACTGGGTAAGAATTGATCCCAGTGAAGTGGATTGGAAGAGGCCATTTTGCGGAGGATAGAAACTAAGGTTCTATTGGCACTTTCCACTGCCCCATTGGTAGATGGATTGTACGGAGCTGAAAAGACTTGTTGGGCTCCCATGGAGGTAGCCAGGAGTTTGACTACTCTGGAGGTAAAATTCTTGCCATTATCGCAGAGTAGTACTTGGGGGAAGCCATGCCAAGCAAAACTGTGTTGATGTATGAAAGTGGCAATTGCCTTGGCTGTTTGGGCAGGAAGCGCCACAGCTTCAACCCACTTAGTAAAGTGGTCGATGGCTACTAGGATAAAGCGGTTGCCCTAATAGACAGTGGAAGGGGACCTACAACATCCAAACTAATAGTGTGGAAAGGTTGTTGTGGGGTAGTTGGTTGATACTAGTATCTAGTCCTAAAACCGGATTGTTTCTTGCACGTAAGGCAGGCTTCAAGACATCAACTATAGCTTCCATCATTCCATCCCAATAGTATCGATCCTTAGACCCACTCATAAGTTTTCTTTGCTCCTCCATGGCCTAAAATGGAGTGAGCTTCAAGGATGGCAGGTACGCGTTCTGTGGGCCAGAGGTAAGGCATCCACTTTGCCCCCACCTGCTTATACAACTTCCCATTTTCCACTTTGGTGTTGCGCGAGAGGCGGGCTAACATCTTCTGAACCAGATCGGCTTTATCCTCCCATTCATTGGGAGTCATTAATAGATCATGTAACCTTTCTGCCTCGCTATTATCCATATGGAAGACTGGCAGGCGAGACAACCCATCTACATTCATATGATGAGTTCCAGCATAGTGTTCAATTCTAATATCATAAGGCTGAAGCTTTAGAGCTCAGTGAGCTAACCGCCCAGTAAGGTCCTTCATATTTTGTATCCACTTCAATGAAGCGTGTCAGTTACTACAGTAAAGGTGGTCCCATAGAGGAAAGGGCGATAGTAATTTACAGCCAACAAAACACCCACGCACTCCTTTTCTGTTACACTGTAGTTGCGTTCAGGCTTTGAAAGCATCTTACTGAAATAAGATACCAGATTATCAATACCGTTTTCATATAGTTGTGCTAAGATGGCCCCAACGGCGTAGTCTGAGGCGTCCATAAACAGGATAAAAGGTTTTTTGTAATCTGGGTGCCGTAGGATAGGGCGTCATTGTAGTAGCTGCTTCAGGGTCTCAAAAGCGGCTTTTTGTTCAGCGCCCCATTGGAAGAGGATATTCTTCTTCAGTAAGCGAACAAGAGGCTCACTGAGTTGCAAGAACTTAGGGATGAACTGATGGCAATACCCCATCATCCCTAGAAATACCTGTATATCCCACAAATTCTTGGGGGAGGCATATTTGCAATGTATTCGACCTTGTTCTGTTATGTTTGGATTCCTTTTTGCTAAATGGTGTGGCAAATGAAATCCAATTTTCGCTGAAAGAAGGTGCACTTTGATGGTTTCAATTTGATATTTGACTTACGTAGCCTTCCAAATACCTCCTTCAAGTGATCCAGGTGGTCGTTGTTGGTTTTTGAGAACACAGTAATATTGTCAAGATAAAAGATAATGTAGGTTAGCTTTAAGTCTTTCAAGCTGTGATCCATTGCACGCTGAAAAGATGCAGGTGCATTGCACAACCCTTGAGGTAATTGAGTGGGTTGGTAAAGACCTTTACTGCAAATGAGAGCTCATTTCTCCTGGTCCTGTGGAGAAAGGTCCATTTGCCAATAGCCACTTGCCATGTCCATGGCTGAGAAGAAGTTTGAGCTGGATAGTTGGACCAGGGCATCTCGTGAGGTTATTTAGCTTGCAGTAGTCCATGACTATCCGGTGACCTCCATCTTTCTTTTTAATTATAAACAGTGGGGAAGACCAAGGGCTTTGAGAGGGAACTAGTAACCCCGCATCCAGTAACTGTGTGAGTTCCGTCCTCATATGCTGTTCCTCCACCTTTGACTTGCGATATGGTTTTGACCAAATGGGATGGGCATCACCCACATCAATGGAGTGGCACCAGCCCTTCATGTGGCCATAGTCATGAGCTGACTTGGAGAATATGTCACTATAGTCATCAAGGAGATTATGAACTTTCTCCAGCTCATCTGGGGTCAGCTCATCTGAAATATGGACGTTTGGTAAGGTACACACCAGGTGGTCCGAGGGTAAACCCAAATCTGCCATTGACCCTATGGAGTGGATTTGTTCAACGTCCTCCAAAGGGATTAAAAATCCTCAGCCAACCTCTTGGTGTTTCCATATGATCATGTCCTTTGCGGTGAGGTTTCCCAACAGTAGAGTAATAGGTCGCTGGTAGGCTGGGTCTAGTAGCCCAGGTAATACGCGAGGCTCCAAAGGACTAAGGCCCTCAACACTTATGAGGTGCAACAAACAGTGGTGTGGGATTTGGAGCGTGATTTTCGTGTCAACCACTTGTTGTTCACCCAGCTTAATCACCACCTCATCTGCCGCATAAAATGGAATACCATCGCTAGCCTCCACTGAATCAGGCAATTTCTTAGTGTTGCGCCCAGAGATGACATAATATAAAGGCAAAGCGGAAAAGGGGTATTCAACCAGGCAGGTGTAGTCATTCTTGATGGGTTCTTTATTGGATAAGACTAATGGAACTTCGTAGTTTATTAAAGATAGGAACCCTTGCTTCATGTTGATGATGCCTTCATACTTGATCAAAACTGAGTACATATGAACATATCATAGGAGTTATTATCTAAGGCCACAGCGGGGGCCAATAGGATAAGCTTCCCAACGCGAATGGGAAAAGAGGAGTAAGCACCAAGGGCGCGGGTGTTGTTTGGGCCTGCAGTTCAAAACTCCTTGGTATAATCCAAGTCAGGCATCAGTTTAATCTTTTTCATCAGCCGAGATGAGATTACATTCACTGGGGAACCTGTATCCGGGATAGCCATCACCCAGACTTTGTGAATGACTACTTCAACCTTGGTAAGTGTGCTTCCAAAGTTGGCTAACAGCGCTAAGACCTCCTTGAGATGGAAAGTGGAGGTTAATTTGCGTGCGGTCTCAGGGTGAGTCTCCAGAATAGACTGCATGGTATGCCCTCGCTGTAGAGGGCGAATTAAGCTTGATAGGAGCTGATCAGCGTTGCTGGCTGTGTCAATAATTGCCATACAACTTATAACTTGGCGGAGGTAGGTATCCTTGGGTATGGTGGTTTCGTCTACTCCTTTGGCATTTAGGCAATCAAGGACCTCCACTTCCGCGGGAGCTCCCAATAAGTAGTACCCAACATCATTGTAACCCCCTCAGAGTCAGCCTCAGGGGTATTCTCAACCATGGGCAACGTTGCAAATTGAAGTAGTGGAGACAGCCACGAGATGTTGGGTAATTAGCTTCGCTTTAACTAAAATTTCCACAACCCCAGTAGTTCTGGAGGATATACCCTTAGGGCGCGCACCTATTTGCTGGGCTGAAGGGGATACCACAGTAGGGGTCTACACTTTACATGAATGAGGGATGTCCGTTTTAAGTTGCACCGAAGAAGCAGGTTTTGCAGGGAGAATAGGAACAGGTGTCCTCACTTCCAACGGTTCATTAGGCAGCATCTCACCTAAATGAATATGGGCGACGTCTAACAAAGCCTCTTTTATACCGCAGAAGGTTGTAAAGTGGCGTTTCACTGATAAGATATGCAAGCGAGAGAGGGTTGTGAAGCTAACCCTTTTAATATGGCGGCGATAGCATCATCCAGGGTAAGCAGGTTAGACATAGCCAGCCTTTGAACAGTGAGATAGAAACTCTCTGTGAAACTAAAGATGTTTTTACCCTCATACATAGTAAGGCGCATGAAAGCCTGTTTTTCCCTGTATAAACTCTGCTTGGATCTGAATTCAGCCAAGAGGGCCTTCTTAACATCTGGCCAGGTGTGCTGAGGATATAGGTGAAGAACGATCAACTCTTGGGCTCTGTGGCTTAAACAGGGAAAAATGTACTGAACTTTATGTTTATTAGTGGCGCCATCCATCGCAGCTTCATAAACGTACAAAAAGGAAGCAATGCTCCCTTCACGGGGGGTGTATCTGTCCTTTATAGGTAATTTGAGTGGCCGTTGATCTAGCTTTTTGAGACGGGAGAAAGAGCTGGCTAGTTGCTTCTCAATAACAACTAATCGTGATTCAGTTGAAGAAGAACCAGAAGAGATGCTCACATTTACAGCCTCCATGTTAGTAACCACGGTTTAGTGTATAGGCATGCCCCTGTAGTGAGCACCAAATTGTCAGAAATCGTTAAGGGTTATGCTCGCTGGTGCTATGTGCCGCTGGATCCCACAATGGAATATTTGAAATAAATAATAAACTCTTAAGAAAACTAAGTTATTTACTTTTTGTTTTTATTTGTGAGGGCAAACCAGAAAAAGCTCCCCTAATTTGATACTAGTATTTCATATTTAAACTAGTTCGAATCTTGGGGCCATGGAAATTTGAGGGCTATAGTATTAAAAAGCTGAGTTGTCCAAATTAGGAAATATAGGCTTTCAGCCTATCAGAACGAGAGTAAATATTCTGTGGCAAAACCAACTCATGTGGTAATGATTTGATAAATTGCACCCAATCACTGGCGGGTAAAATCTTCTCACCTCAGGGGAGAACAGACCCATGTGGTAATGGACACCTCAAATTTGGCTGAGGAGTTATAGCAATTTTACTATCAGTTCTTACCTTATTTAGCTGATTTTGTTTATAAAATATATTTTCCCGATGGGTAGGGCTTCACCAAGAATCCGCCAGGGTCTTTTGGACGATGGTACTCATATCCTTATTAACCATAGTACTATTAGAAGACCGGACATGTAATTGACTGATCATAGTAATGGATTTGGGGGCATTTTTACTCCAACATTCTTTTTCAAAAGTCAAGAAGGAGAATGTCTGACATGCCATCACAGATTACATGGCCATCCCCACTGTCAGGATTCTGTATTAAATTAATATTTGAGTAAAACTGATGATGGGATTTGATACCAATCTATAGAGTTGGTGTAATTATTGCTAGGGGATAGTAACCAATTAAAATTATCTTACCTTCTATTATGGTCCAAACCAGATCTAAAAATGTGATCAAATACTATCCAACAGAAATAATCTGAATGGCACAGAATCCCCAAAAACAGCGAATTAGGTATAGATATTGGCTTTGATGCACTTGGAATTTTTAAGAATTTACTGGCACTTTAGTCCTTTTTATACTTAATTTATATTAAACTTTAAATTTATTGCTGGAAGGCCAACCATGGGATGGACACTTCCAAATATGACTCAGACGAGACAAAACTTAGTACCAAGGGAGGCACCCCAGAGAAGCGATGCTATCTCTTGTTGCCAGCGGGAACGCCACTTATGGGGAGGGGAGGGAACGTGTGAAGGGGCCGTAGCTACTATTGAGCACGTGTGGAGGAAGTGGCCTGATTTGATGAACCAGACTGGGAACCAGGAGGAGACCAGCTGTCAGCGACGCGGTGGGACATATCCAAACATCCACGCTTGAAAGTGGTCCACCAAATGAGACCGGAATCTGTGGACAGCTTCAGGGAGGGTGGGGATGGAACCAGCGATGGCATCCAAGACAATCGTGTGGATAGTCCACATGGCTATTGCAACCACCAGAGCACTGAGGGAGGGTGGGAGGGGGAGGCCATTGATGAAGCAAACATATCTCTTGACAGACTGAAGGGATGCGTTTGATCCTGGCCTAGCAGACGTTGGACTTCGCGCCATATCACTTTAGAGGTGGGGCACTTCTCCAGGCGGTGGAACAGCGTTCCATACTGGCCACACAAGACACAGGATGAGTGTAAAGCGTTAGAGCGCTCAGCTGTACGATACACCCGCCTCAGGCAGTGCCACACATGGGAGCGGACTTGAGGCTGCAACAGAGGATGGTGTGCATATTTCCAGATAGTCTTTTGGGTCTCAGTGGAATAAGGGATGTCCATCATGTCCAGGTAGTCCACCCTGGATAGGACTTGGGGTCGAATGGGGATCACACCATCATGGATGGGTAGCCCCTGTACCCCTTGTGTGAACTGAGGAGAGGGGCGGCCTCTTCAGGTTGTATGTCCACTAATATGAATTCTCCACTCTGCGCTTCGCATGGAGAGTAGGATTTATTTGTAGTGGGTTTTTGTCCCGTGAGGACCTGTGGCCGATGTGTGTGATGCGAGGTATTTCATCAGGGAGTGGGGGTTTGATGGATTATTGAGGCCCAAGGCTCAGGAAAAGTTGGAGCAGGCCGCGCGGGACCAGTGTTGAGATGGGAGTGTAGGAGCAGTAACGGCCACGATCCAGGTGCCCAGGATCTTGGCGGCATGGGCTTTGAAGTCAAGCAGGCCCATGCCACCATGATCATGAGGGCTAAACATGACCTCTAGCCGTACTGGTGGAGGGCGGCCTGACCAAAGCCATCCTTGCAGCAAAGCATACAGGGATTTGAAGAAGCTTGGGGAGAAGGGGATGGCGTGAACTCTGAACCAGACTTTGGATAGGAGCATAGAGTTGGCAAGAACAACCCTGCCAGTGAGGGTAGTAGGGTGGGCTCTGAGAGAGGAGATTCGCTTCCGTCACGTTGTCCAGTATATGGCACTCCATTACTGCTGACGCGTATCCACCTGCCTCCATCCACACGCCCAGATGGCGTACCAGTCTTATGGTAGGACGTGGCACAAAGGGGAGCACCAGTGGAGCAGTGTGTGTTCAGTTAGTAAGGCGTGGACTTGGGCGAGCAGATGGGCCAGGTTGGGAACTACTTGCTGGGGCCCAGCAGTTCTGAAACCGACCAAGGAGGATGATTTCGGTTTTGGAGGCGTTCAGTGCCACGTTGCTTACCCGGGAATATTCCTGGATGAGGGCTTCAAGCGCACGTGATTCTTTGTTATTAGACACCCCCACTACGCAATCATCTGCAAATGCCAACATCTTGACTGGGGTTTGGCCTGGCACATGGACCCCAGTGAGGTGGGCGTTCACATTTCGCAGTAGTGGGTCAAGGCTGAAGTTTTATAAGAGTGGGCTGAGGGGGTCCCCTTGTTGCAGGCCCCTTTGAGGGCGGACTACTTCCTTTAGGAAGCCTGGGCCACGCACTGCCATTGTCACAGATTCTGTGAGCAGCATCACCCAGTTTATGAAGCGGGGGGTAGGCGGAATTGATGGAGGCAGGCCCCAAGGTATTCCCAGTTTACTCTATCATAGGCCTTTTGTTGGTCCAAGAATACAAGTGCCCCAGAGGCTGTGGACTGACACACATTAGCCACAGAGTGCACGTTATCCCAAATTGACCTTCTGAGGATGAAACTAAATTGTTCTGGTGAGATGGTGGCAGATGCTACAGTCCCTAATCAGTTAGCCATGATTTTGGTTAAAATTTTGGTGTCTGTGTTTGTTAGAGAAATGGGGCGCCAGTTGGCTAAGTCAAGCCTATCTCCTTTCTTGAAGAGTGTGACAGTAAAGGCCTCATGTCCTCCTGGTAGGAGGCGCATTTCCAACAGACTTTGGTGAGTGAGGCTAGCAGAAATGGGGATATATATTTAAGATATTTTTTGTAGAACTCATATGGAATGCCATCTGGGCCTGGGCATTTTTGGTTTGGCGCACCGCAAATAGCTATCCATAATTCGTTTGGAGTAATTAAATTCATTATTTCTGGGTATCGGAAAATGGTGCGGATATGAGCTCAGTCAAGAAATTCCGCCATTTTGGCCAGCTGAATTGGTTCGGCTTGGTATAACATGGAGTAATATCTTTGCATTTCGATTGCCACTTTGGCTGGTGTGTCCGCAATGGAATTATCTGATCTTCATACCTGTGTGCAGGCCACGCTCTGGCATGGTGCGAAAAATCTTTTGAAGAAGTATGCGGTGCACTTGTCACCTTTAGTGATGCATGTGGCCCTGTATTGGACACAAACCTGATGTTTTTGTTGTCTTTCAAGTGCGTTGAGGTGGGTGGCTGCCTCCTCCCACTTCTGGCCCCATGCAGGGCTATATCCTGTGGCTGGAATATTGGACTCCAAGTGGGCCAATTCTGCCAGCGCGCATGATATAACTGCCAATGTGGCTCATGAGCATCTGGAGGAGAGATGGCGATAGTGGCGGATGGTGTTTTCTTTGAAAGTTGCCCATGTGGAAATGGGGTCCGCGCAAAATGATGCAACAAACAATTCTGCCAAAGTTGCCTCTTCCACCCATGTGGAAAATCCTGGCGATGCGAGCTCGGGGGGGTGATTTTGCACCAATGTGGGGCCTTTGCAACTGTGAATGGTAAGTGGTATGTTATCGAGACCAGTTGATGGTCAGAGAAATCCATTTTCGTTGTTTTGAAGTGGGAGATGTGGGGTTGGAATTTTGATGGTGCTAGAATAAGGTCGATGTGGGTCATGAACCTTAATTGGCCGTTATAGACATGGGGACGCATCATGTTTTTGAGCAGTGGGGCATGTCGCGGCAGCACATCCCTTAACCCAAGGGTGGCTTTTAGAACGCGTAGTTCTACATGACCCTGTGGGGCGTGGGGTGAGGGTGGCCACCGGTCTTTTGGTGAGGTTAGCCAACAGTTCATGTCACCAACTAAGAAGGAATTGGGGGTAGCGGAAGGGATTTGACTGATGAGAAAAATTCCCGATGCTCATGTGCACCGTTTGGGGCATAAATGTTGATGATTGTGTGCGCAATATCAGCCCATGAGAAGGTGACAACGAGCACTCGGCTATTTAGGAATGTTTCTGAAGATGTAAATTTGAAAAAATTGTTTTTCCAAATTAGCACCCCACAGTGCTTTGACCAAAAGGATAGGGATGGTAGGAGCATTGTTTTCCAAGCTTCCTCGGAACCTCATGGACAGTGGGACTCCTGGATGGCCAGGATATCCACGGGTAAATTGTTTTGTAAAAACTCAGTTTCCTAGCCCAGGATGGGGAGGCCTTGAGTCCGCCGATACTCAGCATCCCTAGAGTGAAGGTTTCCCCCATTGCACCTTAGGTGCGAGGGGTAGGCCCCCAGGCCCACCAGCCTCTTCCAGGTCCCCACGGGCTTTCACAGCAGCGCGGGTATTAGCAGCAACGCTATTGGGGTTTTTGTTAATTTTTGTGGAAAGAGTCGCGTTGGCTTTGGCCTTCACTTTTTGTTTTCCCGACGTCGGACGAATTTTTTATGGTGCGGATAAGTTCGGTGCACCGTCAAGTGGGGCAAAAAAATTTTTTTTGGTTGGGATAGGTCCCAAGTCAGTTTCAACTGGGGCTTGGGTGCAACGATTGGGTGAGATCAAATCTCCCATCGGATCCTCAGATTGAGTGGCCCACTCAGCATAGGCCTCTCAATCTGAATGGGTGATGGAATCCTGAGTTGCTTCCGCCGCGAAGGTCTCCATGTCCTCCTGGCATTGTGAGTGTGGGATGGTGGTGTTGGCCTTGGCCGTTTCCTTGGCTGCGGCCCTATGGGCCTGCTTAGCCTTCTTCCGCTCCTGCGGGGAGATGGGCTTTACCAATAGGTAGCAGCCTTGTGCTCCCTACGGGAAAGCCTCCTTGGTGCTTGCAGTTGGTTTGTAGTGCGCCTCTCCGCTGGTCATGGCTGCCAAGGGGTGCTCTTGGAATGTGACGCCCTCTTTGATGGGGCATGCGTGCACCTTATGGCTGAACGCGTCACAGTGGGTGCAAATGGGGGCGCGCTGTCCACAGTTACCCAGAATGGGTAGGTGGTATGCCCTGTAATGTCAATAATGGTGGAGTGCAGGATCTGGGTTAGGTCCTTCACGATCTCCTCAGTTGGGGTCAGAACTGCGATGGCTTTGCCGGTGCACAGGTGTGGCATCAGCATGAAATGTTGCATTTTGAAAGATTGTATTTTGCTGTATATGGCGAGACCATCTTTCAGGTGTTGCTCCAAAATGTCACATTTTACTGTAGTAGGCAAAAAGTCAAACGTGAGGAAAATTTGGTTTGATTTTGTCCATCTGATGCATTTAGTTTTGATGACCCATTGCCCTTTGAGGAGGTCGATCACTATGTGCACCACTGCAGCCTCATCTGCTGCGATTTTGCTTTTGAAACTTAGGTCCAGCCAACTGCGTGACATGGAGTGAGGTGCAACATACACCACGGCCAGGAAAATTTTGTGTACATCTTCACAAAATTTTTCCCATAGGGCTGTTTTTTGGATGTCCAGATACACACGGACTCCAAATTCCACCGACAAAAGTGGCTGGGAATGTGGCGTGTTGATGTACTGGTTGCATCGTGCTTGCCACGCGAGTATCTCCGGGGATATTGTGACCACCAGTTTTTTTAGATTTCTTTCTATTCCGCCAGATTCTCCGGGGCGTTTTCAAATGTTAGAGGCCGCGGGCCTTCCACCTGCTCCTCTTGCCTTGCTTGCCCAACTGCTCCCAGACATGGGCGCAGACTAATCCTCTATGAGATTATCAAACTAGATTTAGTCTTGAATTGAATAGGTTGCAAAAGTGTTTGCAATGAGAAAGAAAAGTTGATCAGCTAAATAAATATAATTTATAAATTATTATCATGCTATCAGCAATTGAGGCATAGAGTTTTAACTAAGCTATGAATTTAATTCTATACATCACTTAGTAGCCTTCAGCTTTTGTACCTTTAGATTTTTTTACCTTCTACTTATCTACCTTCATCTTATTTTGAATGCTTTCTCTAATCTCACTTTTAGCCTTTAAGCATCATAAATAGTGCAAGGCAACCTTAATTAAATCTTTTTTCACAGATAAAACATTCATTTTGCCATTTAACTTGGCTTGCCACTAATATTATGGTGAAGAAATTTCTTGATATGCCACTCAAGGTTATTTTCCCTTAATTGAAGACTTTTTATTATAAGGAACCTTTTCTGTATCCATCACCCAGGACTATAGGTTCCCTGGACTTCCCAATAAAGGTACAGCTTAAAAATTCCCCTTGTCTTGACACTGACTGTTACTTAAAATAAATAAAAAATGGTGGTCCCAGAATAGTGATGGATTACAGGAAGCTAAGTAGCCTCACTAAGAAAGACAGTTATCCAAATGCAAAGTATTGACAATGCCCTGGCCTGACACTCAAGTTAATTTCTTCTCCACAAACCTTACCAGCAGTTATTGGCAGATGGATCTTTCGCCTAAAGACCAAGAAAATGCGTGTTGATAAGCATGGAAGGACTATTCCAGCCTAACTGGCTCCCTCAGATATTATGTAACGCTCCCATCTCATTCCAACAGGTCTTGGATCACATCATGCAATATCATAAACTCAATTGTGTGATCTTTTTTCTAGATGAAATTGTAAGGAGAGTGTCTATAACTCTCCTGTTTCCAGCGTGGTGGTGCTCAGTACACTGAGACAACGCAAGGAAACTAGCCATTAATACCAAAACTACTAGAGCCCAGAAAAGGGTGCTGGTGCCATAATAACTGACGCAGAGGAGTGCAATAAAAAATACCCAAAAGCGACGTGGTTCACAAGGGAAAAAGGGGTAAACGTCTTAGGTTGGAGAGTACCTGGAACCAATGGTGCATGAGGGGATAAGCTCATTGTAGTTAAAATGAAATGATTAATTTAGTGCAATACCTCCTTGAAGGGGTCCACGCACAGAATTGTTTTAATATTATCTAATAAAAATGGTAAACCAGGAAAATTTTATTGGGAAGTGACCAACAAGGAGTGTTGGTCATGGGAAACAGAATTAAACTACGTCAGAGAAATAGGGGTGTTGGATTTTGTGATAAATTATGATAAGCAGGCGCTAAAAAGGCTATAAAATTATTAGTTTCATGGCTCTAGCAAAGATTGACATAATTGCAATGAAGTTATTAGTTCTGTTGCTATAGTTGGTTCAATTGGAAATACAGAATCCTGTATGAAATAGATCAAAATTAGGCTACGCAAGATAAGAATTAAATTACTTTATTAAAAACAAGAGATATTTATAGGGGAAAATTTTGTGGTTCTTTGCGAGTATTTCTGTGATTCACCCGAGGTAAGATCTTTCCTACCAGAGGACCAATATTGTTGATTATCATTATTATTAGAGGACTTGTGATGATCAGACTAAAAAGAGCTCTTGTTAGATTTAATTGACCTTCTTAACGAGGGCTTAGCCCCTTTGAATTAATTGGCCATTTTGGATTGCTTGGTCGTCTTGGATGTCTGAGCTTCTTTGGATTGGTTAGACTCACCCATAGTAGGAGGTTGATAACTTAAAAAAGTCTTTCTTAGTCAAATTGAGAATCAGAAATACCTGTCATGGATTTTAATTTCATTAGGCCGAGATATCAAATCTTGATCTGGAGTAATTTCGGTCATCTTAGTTATATCTCCAACAATGGGGTTTGCTGAAGTGTGAAGCACCGACACACATATAGACAACACTACCATCCATATTAATCGAATATGCCAAAAATGACTTCACTTTAGTAATTGATTGAAGTTGGATCTGACCTGAACGTGTCATTTGATAAATGAAATGGGTTATGAAATCCCATTTCTCGACTAACTAAATGGAACCATCTGCATTAATTAAGTATACTGTCCGTTTTAACGCCTGGGCTGATGTAAGGGGCTGGGCATTTGGCACCTCACTAGTACCAACCTGGGCATATTTAGCCTGGACGCAGCGTTGGTCTAGTGTTTGTCTGAGGTCAGGGAGGTCCTGAAGCTTCAACTTCTGGGCCTCCTGGAGCCCAGCCTTATCCTTGGGGTTGGTCCCCACTATGATGTCATTTGACCATGACATTACCCTCTCCTCCCGATGGGGCTTGACCCCCTCCAGGGGTTTGTGCAAGGGAAAAGTTCTTGTGGTCTGGGGCCAACTTTATTGCAGCAACGGTTGGTTTGGGTTGAGATCCAGCAGCCTGGGGGAAACTCTTGTGGAAGGCTTCATTTAGATCTTGGGCATGCACACAGACATGCACTGGAACTTAACTGTTCTCTGAAGCATCAAAACCCTTCCAGGACACCAGGTACTTGATTCTTCTTTTAACGCGATGGGAAGCAAATATTTCTTTTACTTCCCACTCTGGCGCCCCATCCACGAGATAGGCCTCAGGAGTCTCTGGTGGGGGGCCCTCAAACAACATCAATTTGCTCTCATGAAAGACAGAGAAGATCCAAAACGAAGAAGGAAGATATAACTAGTATGGGGAATGGCCCACCTTTTTCACAACGCAGTAAGGGCCAATCCTCTTTGGTTCCAGCTTCTTGTATGGCTGCATGGTAGGGATGTTACAAGCATCAAGCATCACAAAATCCCCTTCCTTGTACATTGGACCAGCTTGGGGCTTTACCATCAGCTTTCTCATTATAAACTTGCATTGCTACCTCCAAACTTTTGTAAGCCCCCTGGTGGACCTTCTTGATAGTCTTGGCAAAGTCCACAATCCCTTCAACCTTAGATCCACAGCTGGGCTCCATGTTAAAGGCGGGGTTAAAACTATGGTTGGCGAAAAAGGGAACAACTGATTAAAGAATGCAAAGTGTTGCTGTAGCTAAATTAGGCCATAGGAAGATGAGAAACCCAATCTGAATGATCCGCGGCGGTGTAACACTGCAAAAACTGCTCCAAGCACTGGTTTACTCTTTCAGTCTGCCCATATGATTTGGTGTGATATGCAGTTGAATGGCAGGGGCGAATCTGAAGAGTCTTACACAACTATTCTCAAAAGATAGAGGCAAATTGAGGTCCACAGTCACTGATATTATATTGGGAACCCCATGGAGCGCAAACACATGCGTGACGAAGAGCCTAGCCATAACAGCTGCGGTTATTTTAGTTCTGCAAGGAATGAAGTGGGCGAACTTCGTAAAACGGTCCACCACCGCCAAGATGGCATCATAACCATCGGAGACAGGTAGTTCCACAATTAATTTAACCGAGCGGGAAGTATGGGGCCCATCAAACTTTTAAAAGAGTATCAACAACCCTGCTAAAGGTTGATGATCGGGTTTCATCTGGTTGCATACCAGGCACTCATTACAATTCCGCCCCACCTGAGCAGGCAAGCCCTTCCAATTGTAGGTGCAATGTATCAAATCGAAGGTCTTTGCTTTCCCAGGATGACCAATGGTGATTTCATCAGAAAGTCCCGGATGATTTCCAGGCGCAGTGATCCAGCAGGTACACAAAGGTGTCCCTGAAACCACACCATCTCACCCTTTACATGATAACCCCTGGATAGGTCCTCTTGATTTACAGCGCTCTTAGCCAATACCATAGTATTTTGGCTGACAGCGGCTGAGAAAGGACAACCTTTCTGAACATACCATATTCCTCCGCGTTTTCATAAGTTTCAAGCGCTGGCCCATTGACAAGGGGAGAGGGAAGCTGCAACAGAATTTTATATGTAGGAATCATCACCTGTGTGTTGTGGACTTCTACCTCCTTTGGATCAGGAGTCAAATCAGGGTGGCGGCTTAAAGCATCCGCCAAACCATTATCCTTGCCCTTGGTGAACTCATAAGAAAAGGCAAATTGGGCAAGGGTCTCATGCCACCGGGTATGCCATGGGGTTAGGACATGAGGGGGCGGTAGTACAGCAAGGCACGGTAATCTGTACATACACGGAATGGTTGGGTAGAGCCATGCAAGTGGTGATGCCAATAAGTCAGCGCCTCCACCACTGCTAGTAACTCCTTGTCATAAATGGCGTAATTCAACTCAGGCAAAGACATTTTCCTTGAAAAATATCCCACCAATTGCTCTATCCCATCTTCGCTTACTTGTATCAAGGCCGCTATGGCGAAGTTGGAGGCATTAGTAAACACAATGAACTCCTTTGAAGGGTTGACATGGTGAAGGACCATCGTTGACAAGAGGGTGTACTTCAATGCTTGGAAAGCATCCTCCAAAATGGGGACCACTGAAGCGTCTTGGCACCGCTGGCCCTATATAAGGGTGCTGCCACCTCAGAAAGGTTTGGCATTAACTTCTTGAGGAACGTACACATCCCCAGAAAGCTCTCCAGTTATTTTACTGAGATGGTGGTGGGCCACTCATGAATAGCCTTCTCCTTGTCTAGAGTTATCATATGTCCTTGGTTAAACTCGAAGTTGCCCAGAAAGGTGACCTGGGACTTGAAGAATTCACACTTGCTAATATTCAGCATAAGGCTGGCTGCCTTTGACCTCTCCATTACTTGCTGAAGATGTACTGCATGGGACTCCGGATCAGGGGAAAACACCAGGATATCATCCATGTAGGCAACCGCACATACCCCTAACAAGTCCCCCAACGCTGCATCAATGCGGCGTTGAAAGATAACAGGGCATCCTTAAGCCCAAAGGGCATGAACTGAAACTGGAAGATCCCATTTCTGGTATGGAATGCGGTTAACCACTCTTTCCTTTTTTCCAAATTTGATTAACGCATTGAGGCAATCCATTTTTGGAAAAGACCTTAGCCTTCTCCACATAGCGTGCAATCTGAGAATCTAAAGGGATGGTATGCATATCCGGTACAGTAACATTGTTGAGATTCCCATAGTCCACACATGGGCGCAGAGTACCATCAGACTTCTCAACAAAGAGAAGTGGGGAGCGTACTGGGGAGGTACGCTGAAAAATCGCACCTTTGGCTAACGGTTCCTTCACCCACACATTCAACGCCTCTTCCTCCCGGACATTCAATGGGTATATATAGGAATATATATGCGCCAGATCCACAGTGAGCTTGAAGTCACAATCAAAATTGGAGTGCTCAGGGAGTGCGTTGGCGGATGCTGCATCAAATGAGGATTCCAAACCCTCCAAGCAAGAAGGCATAGGAACTTTCACTGAAGGCTTCGGCAAAGGGGCAAGACTAATAGTCTGAAGGTGGGGCCAGTAGGGCAAGTCACCCTGAGCGTCAGCCTCAGACATTGGAACAACAAGTGAGCGATCATTCTTTACTGTTAAGGATATATTATTCTCTTTCAAGTTGGTTCTTACGTCAAACTTCCGCCACCACTACACACCCAAAATGATAGGTTACAGGAGGTTTTTGATAGCTTGGAAGTGATCAGACAAGTGGTATTTGCCAACCTGATAGTCCACTGTCACAACGACCTTCAGAGTGGGAATAACTTGGGATGCCCCTCCCCTAATCATACCACCAGGCAAGTAATGCAGCCCAAGGTAGTCGGCTAGGCTTAGGTCCATAAAGTTTTCCGTGGCACCAGTATCCACCAGAATAGTGGTGCTGAATTTCCCTTAAGGGGAGGAAAGGATAGAAGTCAGTAGAAACTAATTAGAATGGTCTTTAAAACTGAATACGCCAGTAAATCGCCACTAAACTCTTCATTTGAAAGTAGCATGTCACCCTGGTATGATTTTAAAATGAATAATGGATAGTGATACTTGGTCTCTCTTACTACTAAGGCCACATTTTCCACCATATCTTCAGCAGGGGCATAAACATTTTAATATTGTAAGCGCAGTTCCTTTTCAACTTCCTGAGTGCTGCAAATCATGGAAGATGGCAAACGGGGATTTTTTGGGGTGATTTGGTACACAGGAATAGGTTCCTTCTCTGAGACATGAGAGAGCAAATATGATTCAGATGTATACATAGTGTTTTCGTTATAAAACACGTTTTAGATTTGAATGACCCTATTCCCATCACAGCAAAGGAATGCCCGACAGTATCCAAGGACAACACCCCAGGGCCATCTGCGCCAATTCCGCCGGCATTGTCTAAACATGCTTTTTCAATAAAAGCCGTTTATCAAAATTAAAATTGAAATTTTGGCAGCAAGTTGGGGAATCACAACTTTTGGACCTCGAAGCATCCATATCCACCAGGTATGAGCACAAAGGGTGGCTACTTTCCAATTGGAGCCAACCATAATAACGCTGAGTTTCTCCAACCTTTGGGAAAAAGAGGAAACAGTGGTGTGACTGACTACAGCAGAATCCCACAGCTGGCGCCCACCATTTCTACTCCAGAAAAGTTCCACATGGAAAAAGTTTGTGCACATAAAAATTGAGGGGTTGGTCAACTAATGTAAGGAGAGTGTCTATAACTCTCCTGTTTCCAGCGTGGTGGTGCTCAGTACACTGAGACAACGCAAGGAAACTAGCCATTAATACCAAAGCTACTAGAGCCCAGAAGAGGGTGCTGGTGCCATAATAACTGACGCAGAGGAGTGCAATAAAAAAATACCCAAAAGCGACGTGGTTTACAAGAGAAAAAGGGGTAAACGTCCCAGGTTGGAGAGTACCTGGAACCAATGGTGCACGAGGGGATAAGCTCATTGTAGTTAAAATGAAATGGTTAATGTAGTGCGATACCTCCTTGAAGGGGTCCACGCACAGAATTGTTTGGAATATCATTTAATAAAAATGGTAAACCAGGAAACTTTTATTGGGAAGTCGACCAACAAGGAGTGTTAGTCATGGGAAACAGAAATAAATTACGTTAGGGAAATATGGGGTTCGCTGAAATGGGCCCAAGCACTGACCCACCAGTAGGCAAACACTAACATCCAAATTAGTTGAATATGCCAAAACTGACTTCACTCGAGTAAACCAATTTAAGTTGGATCTGACCTGAACGCGTCTCTTCATAAATGGAACGGGTTTCAAAACCCCATTCCTCGACTAACTGAATGGAACCATCTGCGTTAATTAAGTAGATCATCTGTAATAACGCCTGGACTGACGTAAGGGACTGGGCATTTGGCACCTCACTAGTACCAACCTGGGCATATTTAACCTGTACCCAGAGTTGGTCTAGTGTATGCCTGAGATCAGGGAGGGCCTGTAGATTCACCTTATGGGCCTGCTGGCGCCCAGCCATATCTTAGGGTTGGACCCCACTATGATGTTATTTCCCCATGACAGAAATAACGATGTCATTTAAAATCTTCACCAATCATTTAGACCACTTCAAGTTAGAGTTCTAATGACTGAGATATAATCATGTCAAGCATAAATCTACAAAGTGTACCTTTTTGAATAATGATTTTGAATTCTAGGACATGCCATATCACAGGCAAGAGTTCAACCCTTGTATGACACTGTTAAAGCAAACTCCAATTTTCCTGAGCCAAAAAGCCTTTGACACATACAAGATTCTTATGTAACGATGTGATATTACCATCACTTTATCCCTAACTTCACTTAATTTGACGAAACTCTTGTCCAACTGCTTTCCAAATAATTTCTTATATAGGGGAGAAGAGCAATATACTTATTCAAATCAATGAAAAGTTTGTTGCAGAGATGACATATATTGCAACTTCAAGACTATGGGAAGCTGTTCATCTTGTTTACTGATCGCCTCCAACCTAGCCATAGGTGCCATCCTTTCTCAACTAGATGATAGTGGAATTGACCACCTGGTGTCATATTATAGCATAACGCTTTCTAAATCTGAGTATAAACTATGGCGTCAATAAGAAAGATTGCATAGCTGTTCTCCAGGGGGCAAAAAATTTCTGGCCCTTACTTGAATGGTACAAGCTTTACTATTGTGACAGACCAAGTGTTGGAAAAATTAACCAGATAAATTCCTCCTGATAATAACAGAAGTAGGGTTTTGATTAGTTGGGCATGATTGCTGGCTAATCGCCTAGTTTGATAATTTTTACTGTTAACTTTTCCAATTGGCGCTACCCATTTGGGTGGGTTGAGCCCTTTTGAAGTATTAGGAGATAATCCCCAATAGTAATGTTATTTAAAGTCAACACTGGTGATATATGCTGAAGATGTTGACCAATTAATTATCTGATCGTTCAGGTTTGGAGGAATTTTAGTTTGATGCCAACTGCCAATTTTTAGGGGCATTATGGGATTTTCGGTGGAAATCTGTGGTTTACAATATCAAATAAATAATGATTTCACTTCTCCAATCTGAGAACTGGCGACTGATGTTGAGGGAGCATGATTTTATGTGTAATAGAAATCTATGTATGACTGAATGGCGAATCATTCTAAGGATGAGTCAAAAAACTTAATATTTGGTATTTGGGAACAATGGATTGGGAGGGAATCAGTTCTGTGGACGACTGACAATTGGATGAGGTTCTTGCTTGGATGGCCAATGGGTTTTGTATAGGCGCAGTATCCTAGGGCATAAATAATCATCATTCCCTCCAAAATAAAGATCTCTATCAATCATCTTTTATGTTGTTAAAGTTCATCTGTTAGCTTAATGAAAGATGGGACTAGAGATCCCCAAGGCAGACACAGGGTGACGCTCCTGGAGTGGCCGATTCTGCCAGCTCCCATCCTCTCATCCTTACAAGAAGCCCCCAATGGGAACCTGGCCAACTGGCCACCAACAATGAGGGCTGAAGGCCGCCAGCCATGAGCGTGGTGCAGCATGGGAGTGCCATAGCCGCCCAGGAAGGGGATGGACTTGATAGGGCACACCCAAGAGGGGCTGCTGATTGGTCATGAGGGAGAAGTAGAAAGGGGATAGCCACTCAGGAAGGGGGCTGAGGACCACTGGTGCACTCCCAAGAGGAAAAAATGTTGCTAAGGCGATGTTGTTGGTCTTACGAGTTAATGGGTTGGATGTGGACTTGTAGGTGGTTGGTACGCCTATGAAGGCGAAACAGTAAGGGCCAAGCAGTCTCCATATTGGTTTGGCCTGGAAAACTAGTGGATCCCATTATCACCATAATAGCAATTTTTTGACACCAAGCCTCTCTAAAATGGCTGCAGAACATAAAAAATATGACAGGAAGACTAGCTAGATGGGCTTTTGACCTTCTGCACTATGAAATGCGTATCATCCAATGAGTTGGAATCTAACATATGAACGTAGATGTCCTGACTTGACTGACCCTTCTATATATTGCCTGTAGCAAAGCTGTATGGCACATGACCTACTCATGAAGTCAGACTTTTGGGAGGATGAAGATGAACCAGTTCAGACGATGCTCAAATGTCATGTTAAAAATATGAAGGTTCTCAATGGATTACTTTAAAGTTAAATTGAAATCAACCGGCTACCTTACTTGCAACCTTTTGGAATGTTTAACAGTTTTTAATGGGAGCCCACAATACCTTAGACCATGTGGCAGAAAACCTTAAGAATGATCAAAGATCTCTACTTATAAGAAGGAATACTGGACTCTGTAGTGGAAGTCTTGGACAAATTTTAAGTGTAAACAGTGACGCCGCGTAAGGCCATGTACAAGTATCAGCTCATGGTTTCCTCAGCAGCCGTTTCATACCATCAGTTTAGATGTTATAGGTCCATTAGAGAAAAAAAGATAATCAATACATCTTACTAGGGATCAATTATTTCATGTAGTGGGTAAAAGCAATCGCCATTCCTGTGTAGACTGCTAAAGCTATTGCTAACCTTTTGATTCAAAGCATTTTTACTAGGCGCAGCTGCCAGCAGGTTCCACTATGCAATAATGAGAAGAACTTTATGTCAAGAGTTGTATGAATTATATTGCTACAAGCATGGTAACTCAGCAACTATCAGTGCCTTACAACCCATCAATTAACTGGAATGTAAAATAGATTTAATGGGACGTTGGTCTCAATACAACATAAGATGGCCACTACCAATTTATTACACTGGGACCAATATCTCTCAAGTGCATTGATGGCTTACCAGATAAATTTTATTGAATTATCAAAATTTCTCCCTTCAATGAATTATGAAGAAGTGAACCTTGATTACCAGTTTTATTAGCTCATGAAGTTACCAGTTTAGTACTAAGGAGTTTGAGAAAGCGCTAATAAGATTAACCTGAAAGATAATAGAACCTCAGCCAGAGGCAAAGACCAATTTGCCAAGATGGTTACAAGGGAAGGTCAGACAACAACTGCAACTCACCAACCTTTACCTCCTTTAAAGACTTTGAATCTTGTCCTATGATTTAAAATCAAATAGCACCCTAAAGAGTAAATTAGATTCCATCTAGGATGGGTAATATGCTATTACTTACAAATAGGGAGACAAATTACTCAATCAGATCTTTGGAAACTGGACTAACAATCAACCACATTCATAGCCAATTCTTGCATCAATACATGATGTCAATATTCTTAAAGGGGTGATGTCATATATTTTTGATCTTATACATGATGGGAAGAATACCAACTTTTTAACTCCCACAGCAGAATCAACACCTAAGCCCAAGAAGGGGGTTATAATTAATTACCTAAATAATTTACTCAAGAATTTTGATAGTCAGCACAGCTCTATTTTAGCTCTAGGAAACTCTGTTGGATTAAGTCAAGCCTAAAATACCCATGATGAATTCTCACCTCATAAAAATGACTGATCATCAGAAGGTAAGGTGAAAACTACTCAATTTGGCACTCAATACAGAAAAGTAAGATGAATCTGATACCGGGTAAGTATCAAGAAGTTGATAAATGACAACCTAAGTATCCCCAGTCTCATCTGAATTGAGTATTATACCCACCATTATTGCCCTTATAAAAATATGATACAAAGGCACACACCATCTAGAAAGTCTGCCTGAGCAAAAGCCTCCCATCCGGATTTCCACATCTATTAATACTATAAATCTTTTCCTTTTGAGGTTTATATTGTTAATTGCGACATATAAAGACCCCTACTTTATAAAATAATAAGAGTTTCTATTTTTTCTTGTTCTCGTTTTTGTACTTGACTTCAATAAGTCCATTTCATCATGCTTACAAAAGACGGATACTCTAGCTGAAGGGACCTAAGCAGTAGATTGGCACCCTCTTAACATAAAAGTATACGTGTTGCGCGAACAGTTAGCTATAAGTACTGACTGTCAGGCCTCTTGGAATAGCACCATCAAGCCTAAAACTGAAGCCCTACACACCCCAATAACTATGAGATGATGCTCAGGCCTACATTGTAACCTTCAAGCTATAAAATTTTAAACAAACTTTTACTCATTTTTGTAGGTCAGCAGCATTCAATAAACCTAAAAAGATTATATATAAATGAATCTGAAGATTTTTGGTTTAAACCAAAGGCCTAAAACTGCAAAACCAGGAGGATTGGTAATCCTCTATTCCTCTCCCACCCTTGGGGAAGTCACCAGAAAGACCTGCGGTTACCTCATTGTAGCCAACTGTTTTTCTATAAGGGCTTTTAGTACATTACTTAACTTTAAATACCCTCACAAAAACCATAGGTTATCCGTCCAACAAATCATTAGGGCTGCTATGCCACTGCATTTTTGGCTTTTCACTGGATTGTCACACTTTCAGTTTGGAAGCCAAGTCTTAATTTAACTACCAGAATCCATGACATAAAGTTTAATGGTACAATCTCAATGTATAAAAAAGGTACAGCAGATAAAGCTCCCACATAAATAGGCTTACAAAAAACATAGAAGATGATATTCTTATTTTTTTAATTATATGTAAATGATACAGAATGCAGTTTCTTTCATGTGGTTTTGGATTTGATAACATCTAAATAAAGTCCTTTTCCACATTGCATGTTTCAAATCAATTTCTGAATCTTTGCATCACTCACAGGGTGAGTTATGGCGTTAATGCTGCAATTTATTAGCATATAGCAGCCTTCAGTTCATTATTGGGTTATGGTTGGTGTCAGCAGACATTATCTTTCAGATGGTTCAAGAGTTTTAGATGAAAGGGGTGAGATTGGGTGATCTTGCATGTCAATGAATGTCATCATGTAATAGGACCAAGCGCCCAGGATACAACTCTCTCAAAACAGCCATCGAGTTTCTGGATGTGTGAGCAGTGGCCCCATCCTGTTAAAACCACACATATTAGTTTACAATATCTAGTGAGTTCTGGTTGCAAAAAGAGTCGTACCGTTTGCACATACTGAGCGGAATTCCTGTAACCATTTGGCCTTCTTCCTCAATAATCTTGGACCATAAACACCACGATTTCCAACAACAAAACAAACAGTACATGTGTACTGTGTAGAGGCCTTTCATGAAGCTGTTAAGGATTCTTTTCTGCCCAATAACAGAAATTCCTCTTATTCATGGTGTTGAGAATTTTTATTCTAAATAATAGTTGACTCTATTTATGTGCCAGGCCAAACAGTATAAATGCTGCAGGCCTTGCTTTTTCACAATCATTGGCGATCTTTCCCTAAAATTCGCAGGAAAAATCACCAATCCAGCAGACCAGCAACTTCTCTTTATGAGGCTTGACCACTCTTTATGGCTCAGAGGTCCTCTTTAAACTTGTCCAACAATTGTGATTCATTGGCCTCTATTGACTCCCTTGGGGTTTCTCCCCTTCAATCTTTCTAATCCATCATTGTTGTTGCTAATTGCCCAAGTTCCTGAAGGGTTTTCATCTAGTTCAAGGTTGGGAGTTGGTTGCACTGACCACTCCAGGTGTTTCTCTCTCTCTCTCTCTCTTTTTTTTAACCCAGCACCTAACCTTTGAAAATTGAGTCCTATCTCTACAAGCTAAGCAAAACTCTGTTCACTAAAAATTTATTAAAGATGGGCAAACAAAAGATTATATTTTGGAAATACTTTTCATTGAGAGGGAGTTCAAAATATTTATAGGCATTACTTGCCTGTCCGCATCATTGGCATTTATTGCCAGCATTTTCAGCTCTCATCGGTGATAATCCCTGCTTAGTATTCATCAGCACTCTCACAGGCAATACTCATCATCTTCAAATATCCATGATTATATTGATCCTTGATTCATTGTAATCTGAAATAATTAGATATATTGACATACTCAGCATAAGTTGCCAGTGTCAAATTATACTAAAATGCTTTCAGGGATTGTTCCCAATACTCTCATAAAATCAAAAGGCAACTCAGCTTTATTTAATTAATATTAAATGGTTCAACAACTTCAGCATAAGTTGCCAGTACTCCAAATTAGACAGCAAATTCATAATTAGATGATAGATAACAAATACTTCAGCTTTTCGCTAGAAATTCCACAATAATCTTCAAATGGAGTTAGCATTAAGATAAGATGCTGCCAAACTCAAATTCGATGCAGCAAAATCATCATCAGATGGTTATTAATGAATACATCAGCTTTCCACCACAAATTCCCACAGTCACCTAATATTTTGCAGTCGGTGTTGAGCTATGATTCCACTAAACCTAAAATGATTAGTCTTTAACTGTTTGACATCCTTGGCAATAGTCGCCAGTGTCAAAACTTACTAAAAACTCTATTTGGATTGTTTCATGATACTCTTAAAGTCAAATTTAAGCAATTCAACATTTTTACTTGATAATATTAACTATATCAACATCCTCAGCCTCAGCAGCTGGTGTCAAGACCCACCAATTTTCTATTGGGGATGATCACCGATACTTTCTTGATCCTGCGGATTAAGACAGATTAACTCAACAAAATTGGGAGCACAAATTGGGGTTATTATCTTAAATAATGAATTAAGATTTTCAGAATAATTGGCAATCATCCTTTATTAATTATTATAATAATTTTGTTAATATATGAGGAATCACCTGGTTAAAAACCCAACACATGGAGCCATTCAAGTGAAGGTGAGCTTCATCATATGAGAGCAGCAGATTGTTTGCAAAAACATTCCCAAGGATAGCTTCCCAACATACCATTCATTTCTAACAGTCACCATATAGAAGTTTTTGGACAACCAGCATTATATAGAGATGTTATTTTTGATCAGCATGTATTATTCTCCTGACACTTTCATCTGACATGACTAAGCAAATGAATGTATTTAAGCTGAACGTTTAGAGATTGCAAAATGGACTGTCTGGCCGCAATGACATTTTCAGGTGTCTGAACACTCTGTGGCTTTCCTGATAATACATGTTCTAATGCTGACCCTGTAGAACAAAATATTTTTACCAATAACAGTATGGGTTTCTGTCCTGAACAGCATCACAGAAATTAAGCTCAAAAGTTTTTAAAAAGGTCTCTGCGTGGCGATCACAGATTCATTATTTCAGATAAATGACTTAACAACAAACGCATGATGTGAACCAGTCCACGCCATGATGGCAACTGAAACGGCAAGGCAAATGCTACAGGAAACTAACGCTAAGAACCCCTTTCTCCACCAGTGCCAGTGCAATGACTTGGCAAAATATGGGAGGTTTTTTTGCGTTTCAAAAATATAAAAGTATGAAAATACATAATATCTATTGTTAAACACTTCTATCTTACTCTTAAAAATGGTAGACTTAGGGGTGTATCATGAATAAATGTCCCAGTTTTCTAATTGCATAATTTTGACTTATTTCTGATGGTATCCAACCTTAGAAAATATATTCTAGCTAAGATCTGGACACTCAAGTTAGGCGTTAGACCCTAATGCAACTAACACTGCTAACTATATAACTAAGAAATCACATATGAAGTGAAATATGAACAACTTAGAGAAGTAATTCCATAAAAGGGACTTTTACTTTAATTAATAGATAAAACATGGACAAGGTGATATACCATGGAGATGTGGCACTTATAAAAGACACAAAAAAGACAAGGTAATATTAGGGCGGTCCAGTCCAAATATACCTCAGCTGTTAATGCATAAAACCTGCCATGCACAGGAACTGTAACAGATGGACCCTTTCTAGTAATTAACAAAGGATTTTGGTAAAATTAAATAGGCAATTGTTAAATTAATGGAGATCACTTATAAAACCAACAGTATGCCTACATGCCACCATAAATGGGGGTTACTAAACCCTGCACCACTGTTAAAGAATTACAAAGAACCACCAGTACTGTTTAGTTCAAAATAAGGATTCAAAGACTCAACAAGGAGCTGCAATCAATATCATATATAAGGTAATGGTCACCATATGGTATTTCAGAGAAATAGATATATAAAAATTTAATACAATAATTTTTACTTAATTTGAACTGCCTATGAAGCAAGAATTGAGGTCAACTACAGCCCCAATTTAGTGTTATATAATATTGTAGAAAACAACTTTTCTTTATACTTGATCTCACTTTCAAGAGATTATACAAAAGAATTTTAAATTATCTACATACATCTTACCATGTCCATTTTCAAAATAATGTCCTCAGATTCGCCGCCTGCTGCTCTAGTGTGGGGCAGCAGTGATCCACCTCCCTGAATTTTCCTCCCAGCAAGGAAACACATTTAGACGGGCTCAAATAGTATTCCAAAATCTATGGGTCATTTTGCCCCTTCACGAGTCTTAGTGCTCCACCTTGCGCGCATCCACCCAACTTGCCCCCATCCTCACACCCTCCCTAGATCCACTATTTGATTTCTGCCTACATGTCGACTATGGGCGTTTATTACCATATGCCAACAAAGCAATAATTAAGCTTGCCACCGCTGCCTTCAGACTGCTGGCTTTATTAATTTTCGCCCTTTTAAGGGCTATTTTGACATAGGTTTCCAAACAGAGGAGGACACTGAAGCGGCGGCGTTGACCCCTCTAAACTTATTAAAAATAACCCCATCCCCAATACCCAAACTCATCTCCCTGATGACAGCACTGGTAGTGTCATTTGCCAATCTCCCCTCACATCTCCCATCCCAAATTTTGTATATTGAGATGATCTCAGGGCTTTTGGCTTATGGCACTCAGCCCAACCTAGTACTCACTGTTCCTTCTGGTTCAGAGCGCCTTGCTGCCCTTGAGCAACTACCACAAAAATCTAAATAACGCCGCCATTGCCCATAAAATCCCATACGTGCTCACATCGCTGTGGCACTAAAGCATTTCTTTTGGGGTCATGTCAACAACAGTCAACAGATTTCTCCCCTCTTTTTTGAGCTTGGCTTTTCTAAAAGGTCCTGCCCCAATGCCAAATCACCTGCTACAATTTCTAAGCCCTTTCAGCGGAATCTGAATGGGGCGTTTTGTTTTACCCTCCTACCCAAAATTCTTGCTTAATGGGCCAACATGGGAAAGCACCCACCAAAACATCCAGTCACACTCACCACCCAGGGCTCAACATGACCAATCAGAGCCAGGCTTGGACCAACATTCATACCCAAGCACCCACCCATTCACATATTACCACCCACCCAAACTCTGCATCCACTCTTCTTGTAAACCGAAATCCTTGGGACCTATTGGATGATGTCAATATATCAAGCAAAATTGTCATGAATGAGGTTGATGAATCCAGTGAAAAAGGCCTAGAAGAATATGATTGGATTGAATTTTATAATTCTGATTTTAATAAACCTCTCCCACCCAGACGTTATGCTCCTAAACCCGATGCCAGCCCCTTCCAAAGTGACCACCAGCTTGCCTTAGCAGCGGTGGCCTCAACCCATAGCCACCACCTCTGCAAAGCAGTGGCCCAATCAGTTAGCCAATTAAATGAAGGGCTAAGCAGAATCGACTTCCCCTGATTTCCCTGAAGTAGCACTGGAGGAAATCATTAAATTGTCCAATGCTGCCAAAGACGCTTTCAACATGTTGTAGAACTAACAAGATATAACCCAACCGCTATTTATACCCAGCAAAATATAGCCAGTTTGGCTAAATCCTGGATGCCTGCCTTCAAGCTGAACATCATATCACGGTGTTAATTGAGGCTATCTTCAAAGCTGATCTTCAGGAAAGCAACCATTATTTCACACTCCTTCAACACCACCACACTGATGCCCTAACGCCCTTGCTCTCAGCTTTTGTCCGCTTCTACAACTAATATGCATCTACCACAAAGCCTGCGCCTGATGAAGAGCCTCCTGACTCCCCCTCCCCCTCTGCCATGGTGGGTTAGCGGAACTTTGCTCCCTACCTTGCTGGAAATTTTATTTTATTTTGTTTTGTCGCCCATTTGTTTTGGGTTTTATTGATTTGAATTGGTAATGTCTTTCCCCTGGTCAGCATGCCTCAAATAAATTTAAATTTAAAAGTAAATTTGTAGAAAATATACCAGATTAAGCAACATTGTTTATCTGCAAGCAAGCTGAAGATTTTAATTTTTCTAAACTTTTTTCTCCTTCTTGCCATAATGTAAAGGCCTGTTTTAGGCTGAACACGGGTATGATTTGACTTTGCAGTAGCCCAAGTTCAAAGTATTTAGCGCATTATTCAATTTTTTTATATTATGGCTTTTCATGTATTTCCCAATGGTTCCAATAAAGTCCAAGTTTTTAGTAATTTTAAGAAGCCATATATATAGGTTGGAACTTCCAACTTTTTATTTGGGGCTTCTCTTCCAATATTATGGAAATATCAGATCTTTTTTTAGTACTAGATGGTCCCAACCTGAGGGGGAATTCATCAATGTTATTATTTACGCCTGGGCTCCTAAGAGCCTGAGGCGAGGGAAGGGGAGGGAGGATGCATTGAGAAAGGGAGGGGGGTTTGCGCGCCAGAGCCGTGCTGCAGTGACAACTGAGCGGGGGAGGGTTGGCGACATAGTGCAGACCTTCAGAGCCATCTCAAAGTGTACCTGAAAGTGGGTGATCATGTGTGGAAGGGTCCAAACCTGCTGGTCAAAGGCAGCACAAAGGAAGGAGTTATGGATGGTCCAGATGGCTGTGGCATAGTCGAGGACACGGAGGGGTTGGTGGCAACCAGGCAACGTCTGCTCAAACATGAGGTTTTGCACAGGGTGTCCAGATCAGGGCTGAGCATGGAGGAGCGCGTGGGCATTTGGACAAAGTGCGGCGACACCTGGACAGGTGAAAAAACGATGGAGGTGGGAGTCAATAGGCTCCGCACGGTGGGGGGCAGCTTTGGTGCTGGAAGGTAGTGCCAGTCCGGCCCCCTATCCTGTATGAACAGTGGAGCACCCTCCATAAGGTGTTGGACACCTTTGCTGACAGGATGGGGTGATAGACATCCTTCCACAATTCCTTAAGGTCGAATCTCACGGAGGGAGGGAGGAGCTCGAGGAGTCTTGGGCGGATGAGAGGACGATCTTGGGGGTTGAGGCGAGTTGTGACAACTTGTCCATTGTGCAAAATTGCATGGAGATGGGGGCTGAGGCCAGGGCCTTCCCTTCTGTATGGGAAGGCTTGGTGGATCCGCGCGCCTACTCGTTTCAGGGCAAGGAGAGCCTTGTTCCAGTAGGGGGATGAGGATGGTTTCAGGCGATGGCTGGGTGGTTTGTGAGCCACTCCCCTAATGAGGTCATAGATGCTCTAGGAAGACCCAGAGCTGCTGACACTGACTGGCGGAGGGCGGGCGCCCATTGGGACATGGGGGTCGCGTCCCAGCAGACAATCGGCCATAGGAACTTCAGGAAGATTGTGGTGGCGTGGGATCGCGTGTCCAGAAGCCCTAGGCCCCCTTCATTGCAGGGTCGGGCATTGGTTGAGAGGGCCATTGGTGGATGGTTTGAGCCCCAGATCTAACAGCGGAGGAGTACATTGAGCCGCGTATAAAAGGCATCTGTGAATGGGCAGACGTGCGCTAGGAACCAGACTTTGGAGAGGAGGAACACATTGGCCATCAGAGCTTGACCCTGGGGGTTGATGTGCCGCCAGTTCCAGCTGGCAATCCTGGAGTTAACTGCTGCGAGGAGCAAGTCCTCATTGTCTTTTAGCGCAACTCCTTGTTGGTTGGTGAGAACGCCCGGGTGATGGAAGGTACCGCGCACAGGTTCAATACCAAATGTGGGGGGAAGGTGAGGGGAGCCGACCTGAACAACTGTTGTCTTGGAGGTGTTGACCATGGCGTAGGACGCCTTGGTTACCTCTCAATGGTCACAGCAGCGAGGGCAACATCACCAGGGCAGCCAAATGCAATGGCGGTGTCATCCGCAAATGCCATGGTGCGGGTGGGGGCTTTACCTGGGACCAGAATCCCTGTTAGCTTTTTCTGTAAGGAGGCCAAGAGGGGGTCGAGGGTGATGTTAAAAAGGATAGGGCTCAGGGGATCCCCTTGCCGGAGACCTTGTCCAACTGGTACTGCCACTGTAAAATCCATTGGCGCCAGGACTCTGGTGTGGAGCTGGTCATAGAGCGCTGATATCCAGCGCCTAGCTGCGGAGGGAGATGGAAGCGGGTCAGGGAAGCATCAATATACTTCCAGGCCACCCGATCATATGCTTTCTCCATATCCAGGAGAGCCACAAAGCCATTCACCTTATGAGAATTAGAAGTCAAAGTCACGTGAAGGTCATTATAATTGTCATATAACGACCTCCCCGGAATAAAACCGTGCTGGGATGGGGAGAGGCGAGATGACACCCCTTTGGTGATGCGGTTGGCCAGAAGCTTCATGAAGAGCTTGTGGTCTGTGTTGAACAACGCTATGGGGCGCCAGTTCGCCAGGTTCTCACGGTCTGACTTCTTGTGAATGAGGGTCGTGATTGAGCCTCTGGAGTCAGGGAGGACCTCGCCATTCACCAAGAGTGCAGCGAAGAGGTCGCGGAGGGTTCTGGCTATCACTCCAGGTTCCAGAAGGTACACCTCAAAGGGTATTCCATCTGGGCCTGGGGCTTTAAGCCGTGGGGATTTCAGAAGGGTTTCCATCACCTCCTGGATGGAAATAGGCGCCAGTAGAGCCTCATCAGCCCGTGGGTCAATGGGCGGCTCTGGAGCCCGCCACAGGAAGTCTTGGATGTCCGATGGGTCCACCTGGGTGGCATGGAAGAGGCTGGAGTAGAAGCAGTGTAGTTCCTGAATGATTTCCATCTTATCCGAAGTGGTTGTAGTGCCAATCTTCAGTGCAGTAATATCCTGCGCTGTTGACTGGGCTTTCTGTTTCTGAAAAAAGAAGCGGGTGGGGCGTTACCATTGAGCATAGTAACGAGATGTTGTAAAGTTTGCTGCCCGTTCTTCCTGCAGTTTGAGCTCCAAGCGAAGTGTTTCCTGCGCCGCTTCCCAGTCTTCCAACCATCTGGTGAGGGCAAAGGCTGGCAGTTTCGCTCCAGATGTCTGATTCTGGCTTCCGCCCTTTTGACTCTGGCGTGAGCTGCGGTCATCTGGGCTTTGGAACAGTTGTAAGCAACGCGGGTGATGCCCTCCTTGGTCACCGCCCATCTAGCCTTGTGGTCAAGCAGGTGGGGTGGGGGAGGTGAGAGTCTCCCAGATGGTCATAGACAGCTTCTCCTTAGTGAAGGGGTTGTTGAGAAGAGCTGGGGCAACCATAGGCCAAAACCTACGTGACGGTCTAAGCGTGGTGGTGAGGACAACGGCTAGTGACCTGTGATCACTCAGATGGTTGTCACAAGAGATGAGAGAGGAGACGCGGCCAATTATCAGGAGCCAATCAGTGTCATATATATGCGTGACGGTGACTGGAAAGCTCCTCCATCATACTGAATCCTAGTCATGCAACCTAGGCCAGACGCGGAGGGTGGAAGCGCATCTATAAAGCCACTCAGGCGAAGGAAATCCTGGAGGCGACTTGATCCAGGGCGTTCCTTTACTGCAGGGGGTAAGAGTCACGGACGCGACTTATGGTTGTGTTGAAATCTCCCAAGAGAATTGTATTCCGTGGGAGATTGAGTTGGACGAGCTCTTCCAAGAGCCGGTTTTGCTCCTGACCTGCATTAGGCAGGTAGATGCTTGCAGCGAAGAAAGAGAAATCAGGAGTGGTGAGTTTGTCCAGTATGAGGCGTCCACCTAGATATTGTGAAAAGAATGGGTTTTAACCTGGGGATTAAAACAATAAGGGCGGCATGGCTTGTCCAGAAGGAGTTGCCTCCAAACTGTTCATTCCATGAAGATTGTTCATGGGGGAGGATGGGGCTCCTGGACAGCAGTGATGTCAATTTGTGCTGACCTGAAATTGCAGAGGAGGCGGGCTCTCCGCTTAAAGTCCCGCAACTCATTCGCGTTGATGGATTGCAGGTCCAGGGTGCTGCCGTTGACTCATAGGTGTTCCCCTCCATGTCCTGGGGGTTTCCAGCGCTTAAACCTGCTGCTGTGAGGCGGCTAGTTTTGAGTCCTTTAGCTTGACTATTAGCTGCAATCCGTGAGGAGCGTCAAGGGTTCTGAGGGGAAGAAGGGGATGGGGGCGGAGGACACAGTAAGCCAGCCTAGGATGCTGCCCTGCTCTGTTGTAGGGGAAGGACCTGAGGGTGCTCAATGGCGACCTCCGCGGTGTCCCTATTTGATGAGTCTGAGTCCATATTCACTTCCTTTTAACACTGCAAAGGAGCCGCGCGAAATGGACTGTGGGGTTGGGGTAGGACTCTTTGAGGTGGCACTTCTAACGCAGGCCGCGGGTTGCCAGTCCATGCTGGTGGGCATAGCTCCATTGGGAGCTGAGGGTTGATGCGATAAATCGCTGGTGGAGGTTGGTGGGGGTGCCGCGGAGCCCTGAGTGGGGGTGGCTGATGAGGAGCGCCCTGTGGGAGATGCCTTGCGCTTGGTGAGGGAGGGAGTTGACTCTGCAAGATTTAGGGGGTGCCCACTGGAAGGGGGCATGAGCGTGAAGGTATCCCATACCAATCCTGGGGTTAAATGTTTCAACTGCTAGGCGTAAGGCCTCAGGGGACAGGTCTTGAACAGGAACCCATTGTGTGGGTTGTGGAATTGCTGCTGCAGCCATGTGGGATCGTTTTTGGCCTGGTTTAGGCTATTGGGTGGTGTGGCTAAGAGGGCTTGTTTTTGGGCTGTGCAGCCACTATACAGGTGTCTAAGGGCGTTACACCATGAACTTTGGGGGTGCGCCTGATCAGGGTTGACAAAAAAGATCTCAGGGCATGCCCCAACTACCGCCACACGAGGAATAACCTCAATGTTGTTGGATACAGTGGGGGAGGGGATGAATGACGCCCTAGCAGTGTGAGCTCTTTGAGTGGGAGCATAGTAAGAGGGGACGCTAAAGTCCACTGAAAGAACAGACCCAAAACTCCATTAAACCACGATGGAGCGCCAGTTTAAGAGACTCAGGATCAACAGTCGTTGGTAGGTTGGAAAAAGTAACTCATGAAATTTTCTTCAGGTGAGAGCGTGTGCGGGAGATGTAAAGAGATCCACACGGAATAGTGACCTGGAGGGTGGCAGCATGGTCAGGTGGGGCAGCTTCAGTGAAGCCCACATCGATGTAGTGGCCCTCCACTGATTCATGGATGGTGGTGTTAATTGGAAATGTCTCCGCGATTGCTGCAAAGTATGAGAAGTAATCCTCCGTATAAAATTCAACAGGGCTATGCCCATAATAAAGGTGAATTGCGTGGGAGAGGGTTGAACGAGGTAGAGCTTTTTGCGCTCTAGTTTCAGCCCATTTCTTCTTAACATCAGCAATAAACGCCACTTCACGGGGATCAGCTTTATGTAGCATTGGTGCCAAAGGTTTTTTCCACGCCCCAGTGGCTTCTTTGGTACGTTTGTGTTTGCTTTGGGCTGCAATCCTGGGTTGAATGAGAGCTGGTGGTTTGGACAAGTTTGCGGAGTTCCCCTGTTGCTGGAATGTTACAGCAGTTCCTGGCGTCATATTGAAATGAGGGGGATTGTTGGGCCTCGATAAATTGGGGAGGCCTATCCAGATTGGAATTAACTCCAGTTAATTGGGAGGAGGGCGATGTTTCATCACCATCCCAATCTATTTGGGTAAATTTAGCCCGAGTATTTACTGTGAATTCATGGGCAAAACTAACTGGCTGATTGGTAAATTAGTCGTTTTCAGCATATGGAAATAAAGTGCCGACTTGAGAAGTGCTTATTATGGGGTTTCAATTGGATGGGTGAGATTGGAACTGGTGTGAAGTTCCAAAATCCGAACCATTTGAATCCCATATGAAGAGTAGATTGTTCAATTTGGTGCTTAGTGAACCAGAATCTGCGGCTAATCCAACCTTACATCCGAGGGTTTGGGGGCCAGGTGATTGTTGGGCCTCGCTAAATTGGGGAGGCCCATCCAGATTGGAATTAACTCCAGCCAATTGGGAGGAGGGCGATGTTTCATCACCATCCCAATCTATTTGGGTAAATTCAGCCGAGGAATTGCTGTGATTTTGTGGGCAAAACTCACTGTATGATTGGTGAATTGGTCGTTTTCAGCATATGGAGATAAAGTGCTGACTTGAGAAGTGCCAATTACGGGGCTTAAATGGGACGTGTGAGATTGGAACTGGTGTGAAGTTCCAAAATCTGAAACATTTGAATTCCTATTGGGAAGAGTAGATGTTCCCAATTTAGTGCTTAGTGAACCAGAATGTGCGACTAATCCAACCTTATATCCGAGGGTTTGGGGGCCAGGTAGCTGGGTATCGCCCCTCATGGGGGGATCCAGAAACATGGCGTCAGCAATAATAGATGGGGCTGAATTAGCTGACACAATGGGGGAGGTGAATGCCTGGATGGGCTGAGTTGCATTCAACTGAGCAGACGCCATTAAAACAGTGTGGGTGATGGCCTCCTTGATTGGAGGGGGCCCAGCGGGTTGGTGGGAGGCAGCGCACGCAGAGATGTTGGGCGTGCAGGTTGCAGAAGTGCGATCAGGTGAACTGGAGCTAGTTGAAGTAGCTTCAGGTGGGGGTGGTGCCTGCTATCATGGACACTGCTTGAGAGCGGGTGATTCTGGTTGACCCTGAGGTAGGTAACCGAGGGTTGCTTTGTTTGAGGGTGGTGCTGACTCGTTTGTCTGATCCCGCGGGTTCTTTTGCGGGGTTTCCTGCCATATTTTCTAATAGTTTTCGTAATTTCTTTAGTGGGGCTAAATTTTAAAGCTGAATTGATTTTCGAAAAGTGATGCTTAGCAGAAAGAGAGGCAATATCAGATCTTCTGTTGTAATTTTGGAAGGTCAGATTGGAAGTGCATGGCTCTAAATGATCTAACAAAGTTCTAAAAGGGGTCAAAACTTTTTGTAAATTGTTAGCTAATCTTAAGGGCCATCGCTAATTAAATTTTACCAAATTAGGTAATGTGATAATCTGAATTAGTTTTTATTGCTACACCAACCCCCTTTGAACTAAAATACTCATTGATTTTATATGTGCAGTGTATACAATCCTCAGCTGTTTCTCATGCGAAATTCTTTTATAGGATAGCTTTTCAATTTGATTAGATACTTCCACTGACCATAGACTATTTTGCTATCCAATATCTATCAACCTCATATTAAAGTAATTTAAGTGAATAGGCTGTAGGTGTAAGATCTCTCTGGTACCATGCCTTAGAAAAACTTTAGCTGAAATATGCTAATTATTGGGTGCGCTTGTGATCCTCCAGGATGAGCCAGTTCTAAAGCAATGGTTTTACTTAAAACTTTACCTGGTAAAAACCAAATAAAGATATGACCAAAAAACCTGTGAGGAGCTTTGATATTATAATTTCTAGAGTGCACTAGCACATAACTCCATACATTTTCTTAAAAACCAGGCTTTACAAGTCTTTAGTTATCTACACTTTTTGTCCTTTAACTGCAAGTTTAAGAAGTTTACTTTAGAGTTTTGAGAAACTCTTGTATGTTATAGGAATTTTTATCATCTGAGGGGTTATAACCACTTACTAAGTAATTCAAAAATCCAGATTGGTATCAATGGTTAGCAATTAAGGCTAACATCTATATGGATTCATGGACCTGGTTTTATATGTATTTTGGGCCAATCCTAGTCAATCTTTACAGTCAGTTTGACATTAGACACATAAAAACGAAGGTATTGTTCAAGTGCCTAGTTGACCCTTTCAGTTTGTCCATATGACTTTGGATAGTACGCCGAGGATCTACAGGCTTATTTATGAAGTTTTTGAGCAGGTTGCCCCAAAACTTAAAAAGAATTGTAGAAACACAATATAGAACTCTCTTCAAGAACCCCATGAAAAGGGAAGACTTTTTACATAAAAATTGTCACTTCCCATAAAGGTGAGAAGAGGAGAAAGGAAAGAGATTAACATACTTTCTGAGGTGGTTGTTGGAATCAGGCACTTTTGGTCCTCGCAGGTGCCTTTTAGCCTGAATTTGTAACAATATTGATGCAGGAGAATTAAACTCTCAGCCGCTGTCTTAAATTATTTGGATAAAATCAAAGCACAAGCCAGAATATATAAATTTAATAGTAAAAACTAGACAATGATTATAAAACTGAAGTTTATTAAGATAAGTGATGTTTATTAAAATTTAAGCCTCCTATTATTTAAGCTAGTTAGAGGCTATCACATGATACTAGGGGAACATGCTAAGCAGTGAAGGGCTCAATTTGGCTAATTTAAGATTTAGTCTAGTAAAGCTCTTGAAAAAGTTCCTTCTTAATTTAGTAGAATTTTGGGTGATGAATTAATAGTGGGATGATGAACCCATTAGGTAAAGACTTATTACATTTGATCCTTTTCAACTGCACTACATCATCTGCCTCTTGGCTAATTACCAAGCCCCCTTTTAGAAAATTGGGTAGAATATTATCTGCATCCCTTGGAATCCTTCTTCAAGTCTCAAAAAGGGCTGCGTTTCTCTTAGCATTTGGCACTGCATTCACTCTAGTGCTTGGGTGGACTTGGAAGCCCACGTCACTATTACACCAAAGGATTATGGTAGTGTCAGAATTGGAAAATCCCCAGTTTCTTACCACCAATAAATAAAATATTTTTTGGTGCCACTAGCAAGCAACCAAATGCAGCCTAACCAAGTAGGGAGAGATTTGGGGCACCAATAGCACCAAAAATTTGCTTACTACTGGTCGCTTATGAAAAGTCCTATGGGTTGGTCTGACTCAACCACACAAAAGCTTTCTCAAAATGCAACTCCCAAAAAAGACCACAGTATGAGAGGTATGCTAACCCCAAAACATCCTTTATTTTTATTCAGGATCATACAAAACAAAGTTGCCCGCTGACCAGAGCTTATCTGGGAAGTCACTGCCAATGCTCCCCAGGTAAGGAATGCTAGGGGAACAAAATTCCAAAGTGAGCTTTGGAATGGGCTGCACGCCTTATAAAGGCCGCATCTCAGGGTCCTCACCCAAGTCAATAATAAGCTTGCTTAAGCCTAATCTATAACTTGGGTGAGGCACAACCCAGTGCTCAAAATGACCGAGCAAAAATATTTAAAAACTATCTGACTCAGATTTAGAAAATCTGAATCCAAGTCATAATGTAATTAATGAGACGAACTTGATCACTAAAGTTAGCCTCTTAAGATCAATATTAGGTTTTGAGATAATTATCAGGAGTAACTAGCTTTATTAAAAGAGGGTGGATTCCACCAAGAATCATATAGGCCTTTATTATTATAAAAATCAGGGCTATTCTTTAATTTATTCAAGGTAAAAAATCAGGGGATAGACATTACTGATGCTCAAAGAAGCTAAAAACTTTATGAAATAAAATAAGATAAAGTCAAAACAATACGAAGGATCCACTCAAAAAGACACAAAATCAAAGTAAACTACACCAACCAAGTTAGAAGCGGAAACTGCTATACAACCATGGCAGATAGTGAAGGGGGATTGGGAGGCTCGTCACCCTCATCTGGACGTAACATGTAATGGCATAAAGCTGAAAGCACTGGCATGGGCTTTTATAATGGAAATGGGGGTCGAGTCAACATAGATGTGCTTGCAACTCAATGTGTACGATAAGAAGGATGGAAATGTAAGTTTTAAGGGAATTCTCAGCCTCAAGGCGAACTTTAGGGTGGCGATGGTTGCATGGTTGTTGCAGGTAATGCAGGTCTTTAGGACAAACATTGCGACCACCATGACTTTTTGAACTGCTGTATGCGCCACCTGATAGTAGAGGAGATATTATTTTTATGTTTTAGGAGCATGGTGCTAAGGAGGATAGGAGGTGGCAGGCCCGCAGCCAGTACTGTAACTGATGTTATAATGGCTTTACAGGTTAGGAGACATTCAAGGAAGGCAACTGCCTCTTCAGCTAGTTGGTTTCACTTTTGAACAGAGCGGCTTAATATCGAGGCACATAATGGCTATTTGGAAATTGGGCTGTGTATTCAGAATTGAGGTACATTTTGAATGGAAGAGAACCAGCCCATTCAGCTTCAAGTATAAGCTCACCCAATTCGTCAACCTCAACCAAAAAGATCATGGATTTTGGCTTAATTCGTTTGGTTATTTGCATATGTGTGATCTGTGGAAGGTGACTGGGAGGATGATTTTATAACTTACTGTAATCCATTCTGTTTCCTGATTGGTGAGTTCATATGAAGAGGTTTGTTGAAGTAATATTTGGTTGGTTGATTCAGTGGTTGCTGTAGCTACCACCTTGGTGGGAGGGGGAAGGATAGTCCCCCATTAAAAAAATTTAATTGGATCAGCTGTGAGGTCATCATGAAATAGTTGGATGTATGAGCGACAGCCTGGGTGACGGAGGGGAAGTGTCATTTTGAATGGTCAAGTTCAAAATAGGTAGTACAGATGGTGCGCCCACTATCCACTTGGGCCCTGAAAGGAGTCATGGGCAGTTGGGATAATTGTGCGAGGGGTATTGAGAGGGCTACTTCTGTTATACTGGACAAAAAGTTGCAAAGGCGTGGGAGCCTGCGAGTCAGATGGCTCCATTGGGAACCATAATTTGTTGTGGGGATTAAAACTATCAACTGATATTCCAGAAATAATCTCATTATGTAAAGTTCTGGGTGGTAGGTGGGTAGGGAGGCTCACGAACTGAACAACAAGAGTAATATAATTGGGAAACCGGATACAGGTAGTTTGAAGAGGGTGCCCTGGAGCACCAGGGGGATGGTAGCTTCTACTTCAACATCAGCTTCAATTGAGAAGCCGAGATCAAAATACCCCTTGAAAGGGCGGAAGCTAATGGAGCCTGCAAGCTGCAAAACAGTCTGGGCTAATTAATAATTGCTTTGTTGAGTAGGGGAACAACTTACCATATTCAACCCAAAGGCGTATTATTTGTTGCTCCAAGGGAGCACAAGGGGAAACGTGGCACCGCCTGGGTTCAGGTGAGATGTAAGGCTAAGACCTTAGGCAGGACATAACGTCCTGAAGAATTTAATGGGCTAGCCAAGAAAGCTTGAGCATGTTTTGGCAATGGCCAAAAAACATCAAGAGTGGCACACCACTGCCCCACGTGGGGGCAGCAGGTGTCATTTGCATCATCAAAGGTACATAAATAGGGCGACGATGAGTGGAGCTGTTTTTACTGAATTTCAAACTATAGTTTGACCAAGATTGATAACATTGATAGTGAGAGTAATATCAAGTCTAAATTGAGGCTATTCTCTCCCGGACTATTCTTACTTACAAATTAAACAACTGTTTGTCTGAAAGTGGTCTAACACCTAAATTGCATCAGAGCCTCTGGATTTTGGCTAGGCTGGTTTGAATCCACACTCACAGATGACCAGGATTGTTTAGTTGTTGAAGAGGCATTAATTTTTCACTTGGCTGATTACAACATGGTTTAAAATGGGCACAGATCAAAATTTAGGTCACATGTCTATTAGTTTGTCCAAATACTTTGCTGTCAATAGTGTCATTTGGTCAGTTCTTAGGTATTAATAGCCCAAATGTCCAGAATTGTATAGTTGTGTAAGCCTTCAAAATACATTGTGTTAACTTCTTGTAGAAACACACAACTACCCTAATAGTGGGTTTAATTTTTTAAACAACTATAGTCCTTAAACTGATGTACTTTTATATACAGTACTTCCTAAAGAATCAGGCCTGGCTTAGTCTTCCTTTAGGTGAATATTATCTTCACTATATGTTTCTTTGGGAGCTAACTTTTCTTTCTCGTTGCAAACACTTTTGCAACCCATTCAATTCAAGACTAAATCTAGTTTGATAATTTCATAGAGGGGATTAGTCTGCGCCCATGTCTGGGAGCAGTTGGGCAAGCAAGGCAAGAGGAGCAGGCGGAAGGCCCGCGGCCTCTAACGTTCAAAAACGCCCCAGAGAATCTGGCGGAATAGAAAAAAATCTAAAAAAACTGGCGGTCACAATTTCCCCAGAGATACTCGCGTGGCAAGCACGATGCAACCAGTACATCAACACGCCACACTCCCAGCCACTTTTGTCAATGGAATTCAGAGTCCGTGTGAATCTGAACATCCAAAAAATGGCCTTATGGGAAAAATTTTGTGAAGATGTACACAAAATTTTCCTGACCGTGGTGTACGTTGCACCTCACTCCATGTTGCGCGGTTGGCTGGACCTAGGTTTTAAAAGAAAAATAGCAGCAGACGAGGCTGCAGCGGTGCACATAGTGGTCGACCTCCCCAAAGGGCAATGGGTCGTCAAAATCAAATGCACCAGATGGACAAAATCAAACCAAATTTTCCTCACGTTTGACTTTTTGCCTACTATGGTAAAATGTGACATTTTGGAGCAACACCTGAAAGATGGTCTCGCCATATATGGCAAAATACAATCTTTCAAAATGCAACGTTTTATGCTGATGCCACACCTGTGCACTGGCAAAGCAATCGCAGTTCTGACCTCAACTGAGGAGATTGCAAAGGATCTAACCCAGATCCTGCACTCCACCTTTATTGACATCACAGGGCATACCACCCACCCATTCTGGGTAACCGTGGACAGCGCGCCCCCCATTTGCACCCACTGTGATGCGTTCAGCCATAAGGCACACGCATGCCCCATCAAGGAGGGCATCACATTCCAAGAGCACCCCTTGGCGGCCATGGCCAGCGGAGAGGCGCACTACAAACCAACTGCAAGCACCAAGGAGGCTTTCCTGTGGGGAGCACAAGGCTGCTACCTATTGGTAAAGCCCATCTCCCCGCAGGAGTGGAAGAAGGCCAAGCAGGCCCATAGGGCCGCAGCCAAGGAAGCGGCCAAGGCCACCACCATCCCACACTCACAACGCCAGGAGGACATGGAGACCTTCGCGGTGGAAGCAACTCAGGAATCCATCACCCAATCAGATTGGGAGGCCCATGCCGAGCGGGCCACTCAATATGAGGATCTGATGGGAGATTCGATCTCACCCAATCGCTGCACCCAAGCTCCAGTTGAAACCAACTTGGGACCTATCCCATCTGAAAAAAAATTATTGCCCCACTTGACGGTGCACCAAACTTATCCGCACCACAAAAAATTCGTCCAACATCAGGAAAACAAAAAGCGAAGGCCAAAGCCAACGTGACTCTTTCCACAAAAATTAACAAAAACCCCGATAGCATTGCTGCTAACACCCGCGCTGCTGTGAAAGCCCGTGGGGACCTGGAAGACGCTGGTGGGCCCGGGGGCCCACCCCCTCACACCTAAGGTGCAATGGGGGAAACCTCACTCTAGGGACGCTGAATATCGCCAGACTCAAGGCCTCCCCATCCCGGGCTAGGAAACTGAGTTTTTTACAAAACAATTTACCTGTGGATATCCTGGCCATCCAGGAGTCCCACTGTCCACAAGGTTCCGAGGAAGCTTGGAAAACAATGCTCTACTATCCCTATCCTTTTGGTTGAAGCACTTTGGGGTGCTAATTCAGAAAAACAATTTTTTCAAATTCACATCCTCAGAAACATTCCTAAATGGCTGAGTGCTTGTTGTCAACTTCTTGTGGGCCGACGTTGTGCACACAATAGTCAACATTTATGCCCCAAACGGTGCACACGAGCGTTGGGAATTTTTCTCATTGGTCAAATCCCTCCCACTACCTCCCGATTCTTTCCTAGTTGGCAACATGAACTGTTAGCTAACCTCACCAACGGACCGGTGGCCACCATCACCCCACGCCCCACAGGGTCACGTAGAACTACGCGTTCTAAAAGCCACCCTTGGGTTAATGGATGTGCTGCCATGACATGCCCCGCTGCTCAAAAACATGACGCGTCCCCATGTCCACAACAGCCAATTAAGTCCATGACCCGCATCAACATTATTCTAGTGCCAGCGAAATTCCAACCCCACATCTCCCACTTCAAAACAATGAAAATGGAATTCTTTGACTACTGACTGGTCTCGATAACATACCACTTACCCATCACAGTTGCAAAGGCCCCACATTGGTGCAAAATCCGCCCCCGAGCTCACGTCGCCAGGATTTTCCATGTGGGTGGAAGAGGCAACTTTGGCGAAATTGTTTGTTGCACCATTTTGTGTGGACCCCATTTCCACATGGGCAACTTTCAAAGAAGATACCATCCGCCAATATCGCCATCTCTCCTCCAGGCGCTCATGAGCCACATTGGCAGTTATCTCGCGCGTGCTGGCGGAATTGGCCCACTTGGAGTCCAACATTTCAGCCACAGGATATAGCCCTGCATGGGGCCAGAAGTGGGCGGAGGCAGCCGCTCACCTCAACGCACTCAAAAGGCAACACAAACATCAGGTTTGTGTCCAATACAGGGCCACACACATCACTAAAGGTGACAAGTGCACCGCATACTTCTTTAAAAAAATTTTTGCACCACGCCAGAGCGTGGCCTGCACACAGGTGTGAAGATTGGGTAATTTCATTGCGGACACACCAGCTGAAGTGGCAATCAAAATGCAAAGATATTACTCTATGTTATACTGAGCCAAACCAATTCAGCCAGCCGAAATGGCGGAATTTCTTGACTGAGCTCATATCTGCACCATTTTCTGATACCCGGAAATAATAAATTTGATTACTCCAAACGAATTATGGACAGCCATTCGTGGTGCACCAAACTGAAAATGCCCAGGCCCAGATGGCATTCCATATGAGTTCACAAATATATTTTAAATATATATCCCCACTGCTGCTAGCCTCACTCAACCAAAGCCTGTTGGAAACGCGCTTCCTACCAGGAGGACATGAGGCCTTTACTGTCACACTCTTCAAGAAAGAGGATAGGCTTGACTTAGCCAACGGGCGCCCCATTTCTCTAACAAACACAGACACCAAAATTTTAACCAAAATCATGGCTAACCTTTTAGGGACTGTAGCATCTGCCACCATCTCCCCAGAACAATTCAGTTTCATCCCCAGAAGGTCGATTTGGGATAACGTGCACTCTGTGGCTAATGTGTGTCAGTCCACAGCCTCTAGGGCACTTGTATTCTTGGACCAAAAAAAGGCCTATGATAGAGTAAACTGGGAATACCTAAGGGCCTGCCTCCATCAATTCTGCCTACCCCCCGCTTCATAAACTGGGTGATGCTGCTCACGGAATCTGCAACAATGGCAGTGCGTGGCCCAGGCTTCCTAAAGGAAGTAGTCCGCCCTCAAAGGGGCCTGCGACAAGGGGACCCCCTCAGCCCACTCTTATACAACTTCAGCCTTGACCCACTACTGCGAAATGTGAATGCCCACCTCACTGGGGTCCATGTGCCAGGCCAAACCCCAGTCAAGATGATGGCATTTGCAGATGATTGCATGGTGGGGGTGTCTAATAACAAAGATGCACGCGCGCTTGAAGCCCTCATCCAGGAATATTCCCGGGTAAGTAACGCGGCACTGAACGCCTCCAAAACCGAAATCATCCTCCTTGGTCGGTTTCAGAACTTCTGGGCCCCAGCAAGTAGTTCCCAACCTGGCCCATCTGCTCGCCCACGTCCACGCCTTACTAACTCAACACACACTGCTCCACTGGTGCTCCCCTTTGTGCCACGTCCTACCATAGGACTGGTACGCCATCTGGGCGTGTGGATGGAGGCAGGTGGATACGCGTCAGCAGTAATGGAGTGCCATATACTGGACAACGTGACGAAGCAAATCGCCTCTCTCAGAGCCCACCCTACTACCCTCACTGGCAGGGTTGTTCTTGCCAACTCTATGCTCCTATCCAAAGTCTGGTTCAGAGTTCACGCCATCCCCTTCTCCCCAAGCTTCTTCAAATCCCTGTATGCTTTGCTACAAGAATGGCTTTGGTCAGGCCGCCCTCCACCAGTACGGCTAGAGGTCATGTTTAGCCCTCATCATCATGGTGGCATGGGCCTGCTTGACTTCAAAGCCCATGCTGCCAAGATCCTGGGCACCTGGATCGCGGCCGTCACCGCTCCTACACTCCCATCCCAACACTGGTCCCACGCGGCCTGTTCCAACTTCTCCCGAGCCTTAGGCCTCAACAATCCATCAAACCCACACTCCCTGATGAAATACCTCGCATCACACACATCGGCCACAGGTCCTCACAGGACTAAAACCCACTACAAATGAATCCTACTCTCCATGCGAAGCGCAGAGTGGAGAATTCGTATTAGTGGACATACAACCTGAAGAGGCCGCCCTTCTCCTTAGTTCACACAAGGGGTACAGGGGCTACCCATCCATGATGGTGTGATCCCCATTCGACCCCAAGTCCTATCCAGGGTGGACTACCTGGACATGATGGACATCCCTTATTCCACTGAGACCCAAAAGACTATCTGGAAATATGCACACCATCCTCTGTTGCAGCCTCAAGTCCGCTCCCATGTGTTGCGCTGCCTGAGGCGGGTGTATCGTACAGCTGAGCGCTCTAACGCTTTACACTAATCCTGTGTCTTGTGTGGCCAGTATGGAACGCTGTTCCACCGCCTGGAGAAGTGCCCCACCTCTAAAGTGATATGGCGCGAAGTCCAACGTCTGCTAGGCCAGGATCCAACGCATCCCTTCAGTCTGTCAAGAGATATGTTTGCTTCATCAATGGCCTCCACCCTCCCACCCTCCCTCCGTGCTCTGGTGGTTGCAATCGCCATGTGGACTATCCACACGATTGTCTTGGATGCCATCGCTGGCTCCATCCCCACCCTCCCTGAAGCTGTCCACAGATTCTGGTCTCATCTGGTGGACCACTTTCAAGCGTGGATGTTTGGATATCTCCCACTGCGTTGCCGACAGCTGGTCTCCTCCTGGTTCCCAGTCTGGTTCATCAAATCAGAACCCTTCCTCCACACGTGCTCAGTAGTGGCTACGGCCCCTTCACACGTTCCCTCCACCTCCCCATAAGTGGCATTCCCGCTGGCAACAAGAGATAGCATCGCGTCTCTGGGGGTGCCTCCCCTGGTACTAAGTTTTGTCTCGTCTGAGTCATATTTGGAAGTGTACGTCCCATGGTCGGCCTTTCCCGCAATAAATTTAAATATATGTTTCTTTGGCTCCTCCCTTTAAGAGCGCTAAGACATCAGGTGACAGTATGGTGGCAGTTTTATTATCATCAAGCTCTACAGAGAAGGATAGCCCAGGGCCAAAATCTAAAAGATCTGTATTTAAGCTCTCATTGCCTGGAGTTATTCAATCCTATTTTTAAAGTTGGCTACATCCATGTGTCATTTGGATTACCTCTGGCCTATTCGTTGAGGCTTAAATAATACTTTAACGCCTTATAGTTAAGGTAAATAACGATAGCCACTGAAATACATAAGGTGATACTACCACTATTGATTTGAGGCTAATATGACATGATTTCTTAACTTAGATTGGTTAATTTGTTTTTCTAGTAGCATCTAAGTAAAAAAAGCAGATGGGGTGCTCAAACACATCTTTAAACTCTTGTAGAAGGTCTGCTCCAATTGCATCGTTAAAAGCATTGGACTCCAGAATGAATGTTTTTTGAATTGGCATGTTTCAGTATGGGAGCACCTAGGAAGTTTTTCTATATGTTTTTAAAGGCTTTTTTCTTCTGTAGGACGTCATGAAAAAAGCACTTTACATATTATCTGGGTTAAGGTAACAGTGATGGCCATTAATTTTTTAAAAAACGCCATAGAGAGTTAATTGTCCCTGTAAGTCCTTTGTAGAACTCTCTGCATATCAAAAGAAGGACCATCCCTTCGGAACCAAGAAAGGGAAAAACCTGATCACCCCTTCACCAACCAGGGCTATCAAGCCCATCTTGTTGAGAAGTGGGTGACAGCTTACTACTGAAGAGAGTTCTCTTTCCCCTCTTTTCTCCACCAAGGGATTGGTGGTGAAGATCAATGGGGTGTTTCAAAAGGAGGTGGTTAAAAAACTATTGCTGACAGAAAGTTTGCAGCTCCCCAGCTTTCAAGAAGGCATTGCCTTATAATCAAGTCTTATTATTAATAGAGAGGAAGTAAGGGACAAAATCGAATCATTTGGATTGATTATAGACTCTAAATTAAACTTTTAAAATCCACACTCGCCACCAGTATAAGAGAGCCCACCCCCACAGGTTTGGGCATGCCAAGCTAAATGGATCTAATATGAGCCGCCCTTAACTACCCTGTCCTTGGGCGTGCCTTCCAGACATCACACAATCATCGCTGGCTCATTAGGAAAAGCCATTTCATAAAAACCTTTGTAAAAGCTTTTGATACTACTCCAGCTGGTCAGGATAGATCCAAGTCAACACTGGTCGTCATCTAGTGTGTCAATTCGCTGTTGCTCTATTGCAAAGGTTCTCATGCATTTATGCACCTTTTCCCTAAACTCCACATATTGATCTTATAAAGAGAACGACCCAACGCGTGATGCTGTCACTTTATTTTCCAAGTTTTACTTTCCCATAGGTTTATTTATATAAAAACATAATTCTTTTATTTTATTTATAAAATAAAAAAGTTCTCAGGGTCAATTGTAGCTACGATACCCAATTTTTGCTTTCCTGGATAGTATTGTTACTATCCTTATACAATAGGCATAAACATTATTTATTATGAACCCTCAGTATTTTGGGATTAGTATAAATAATTCAATCATGAGGGTAGTAAAGTCTTATTACATTCAGAAGGCTTTATGAAATAATGGAGAGACCTTATATCTTGTCCATTTCACCCTCTTCTTTATGTGGGTGATGCGTTGATTTTATACTATGAGCAGAATGTATAACCCTCGGTTAGTATGTTGGTTTATAAAGGGGTACCTCATTTTTTAAATCAAAGCTTCTAAGCCACCGTCAAGGATAATTATCTGACTCAGAATAGTTTGTGGTATACCCCGTTCCAAGTGATAGATTTCAGCCCATTTTTCCCCATGGCACATACAGCTTGGGCGGGTCACAATTGTGGGTGTGTTGTTTATTTCAAAACTCCATTTCATCTACCCTAGGGCTGCAGTAATGGGTAATAAGGGTTAACCCCTATGTTAAATCTGACGCCTCTGGAAAAAGAAAGGGTTCTGAAACCGTTGGTGCCTGTGTTTTCTGCAGAACAACAGAAAGAGGTTGAGGCAATCCATATAGCAGGAGGAATGGTAACTTGGTGAAGCTAGTCCAATTGATATTTTGGTGGTTACCCCCTACCAGTCATGACTCATGAAGTTGCATTTAAACAAGATCAATGTTGGGATTAGAGATGATAAGCGAGTCAAGATCTCTACTCTCAAATTAAAAAACAATATTTTAACTCTTGAACCCTTATAACTGAAACCTGTCTTTGAAGGCATTAATGAGAAATTTGATTGTGAAGCATCCCGCGCATGGGAATCAACTTGAGTGCCTTTTGGAAGTTCACATCTGCTTCCTAAATCATAAAAGGCGCAACTTGCAACAATTTATTCACAAGGATGACGTTGACAAAACACATTGGAAGGCGTCAAAGAGGCATCTGATTGGAAGGATGTAGAAGATCCTGATCATATGGAACCATGGAGGTCCCCTTGGCATTGTGTCCCCACTTTCCCTATAGATTTTGAATCCTTTCAATTCAATAAAGTATTTATTTGCCCTGTCTTATTGTCTTAATTTTCCTCTCTGCTAGTTTAACTGCAATGAGATCTATTTCGAATCTAAGCTTACAGCTAAAATAACTGATAATTCAACTTAAGTGGTGCTCACTACAAGGGACTCGAAGATGGTCAACGAAACGTCTATCACAAAAAAATGGAGAATGATAGCATTAAGAAGGCCAATCCACCAAATGTTCAAATAGTGTAATCAGATGGATAACACATCTCAGTATGAAATAACCCCTCTTCATCCTGAAAGTCTAGTATTATGGGCTACCTTCTAATTCACCTTTCCTTGCATAGATTAAGAAAAGTAACAACTACAATATGAGAACATCAATGAGATTATCCAATGGTTATTGAATGAAAATATACTCCATAGGGACACTCTAGTTGTTAACAGCCTCCTATATGCCTTCCACAACGTGAGATTTATATAACTTAGCTGTAATACCCTTGGGAGAAATGACTTTAGGTATAGGATCCTACCTTGGAAGCCATTTTATCCAGCTATACATCACGTTTTACAAATAGGTGATATACATAAACATGAAATAGCTTGACAACTGGCGCTCACTAAAACCCCAATTATATATTGTTATTTCTAAAATGCTGCCTTTTTCATTTGTTTACAACAATTTTGGGAAGCAATTGAGATGACCATCAGCTGATTAATCCAGCTTGTAACTAAATTGCTACGCTAGATAGTAGAATCTCGGGTTACCTTGAGGATCAAATTTGTTAAAATATACAATTTCTTGAGTTCACATGGAACCAACGTCTTAGTCAGATTGAAGCCTTATACAGTTACTCCAAAAACGCTAACAGTAGTTAGCCTCTCATGATAGCGCCTCTGGGACTGAAGACCTGGAAGCCCAGAGGGCTTGAAGGGCCTGAAGGACCTCACGGACCCCAAAAGCCATCCAGTTACTTAGTACCAACTCCTAACGATCCTAATGCCCACTAGAAAAAACGTCCTAATGGCGCTTGCAGACTTATAGTATCACTCAAGACTTGTGGCTAAAGGATGCAAGCTTAATTAGATAGGTCCTTCTCAACATCATAATTAAATTAATGCCTTGTCACAAGATGGATATTTTTAGAGCATTCACAAAAACTCACCGTTAGCCGCATCACACAGGCCAAACAAATCTGTAAAAATCAAAAACTCAATTGGGTGACTTTTAAAATTAAGTGCTACTTTAAAGCACTGAAAATTAACCATTGAAAGAGCAAGTTCCCCTAAAAGCTTAATTACCCTTCTAGACCGCCATTGAGATGGTCTTCAGGTGGACTTAGAAGGATTGACATGACAATTGGACCAACAGGCCTCTCATAACTATTCGGAAGCCAAGACTTCTGAGCATGCTTCAGTCCCTAAAATCAATAATCTTTTCACTAACATTGTGACTAACTTTTATCCCAGTTCAAAGAGAGATTTACCATAGAACAGGAAAATATCGCTTCCTTCTTGTACGCTTATGCAGATCAATGGAGGAGGCCAATGACCATAACAAGGTGAAGCACATCCACTCTTGTCTAAATAGCATGGCCCATGAAATTATAAGTCCCCATTCAAAAAAGCCACACTTGGAACAAGCCCATATGATCCAATTCCAGGAGTTTGGAAGCAACCAAACTTTGGACAATCATAAGCAGGTATTCATGGCCATTCGTATAAATAAAGGAGAAAGTTCTTTAGTTTTCCAGATGATTATGTTCAGGCACAGCCCTTGGTGACCGCTAACCTTATTACATAAGATGACGCCAAACCGCAGTAATCTCCGCATTGTAATCTTATCCTGAGGCATAATTGCATTTGATTGTCAGGAATTTTAACTTTGCCTCAAATTAGGAAATTAAGTAAGCTCCTAATGAAGTAATTCTGCAGCTACCTTGAGACTAAGTCCTCTGCTGCCTCTCACGACCATTTTTTAGTCCACGTTGTTGAAAACTAAATAGGCCCAAACCTCAATGCACCTACTATTACAAATTCTGTCATAATGCCAAACTTGTCAGAAGAGCCTTGCCAGGGAGGTGGGAAAATGGCAGTTATCATGAGGGACAAGGTTCTTCATACTGACATCCCTATAATCAGAAAATTAGAGGTACAACTAGTTAGTAAGGATGCACTGGTGCCAAATAGGAAAAAAGTTACTTTAAATTCTGCATCTCTTTCAGCATAATCGTATCGAATGGACTAATGCTTTTACTCCTCATAAAAGTCAAATAGTTTCCATTGAGATGAGGAGGTTGATTGAACTTGGCGGAATAGAAGAATTGTCTCAGAAATCCGCCCACACACCAGCTTGAATTTAGAACAAATTCCTAAGGGAAAACAACCTCCTTTTATAGACCTAATGGGGTTCAGGAGTGTGAAAATATTTTAACAGCCAATATCCACTTAAAACCTCTGGTAATCAGCCAAAATTAAAATATTTTCATGATGGCTGATTGGCGAGATTACATTATGATGCTAACCCATGATTATGTCATCACGGCTGTTAATTTAACAGTAAAATTAAGCCCTAAAAAGTATAAAAACTTGGTGAGAGAAAGATAGGCTAAATTGCCATTTAGCCAATTTGAGATACCCTGAGCCTAGACTGATTCCTTTGGCTCTTATTTATAGCCTTGGATTAGCATTAATATAAAAAAGGTGTAAATTTAAAAAAGGTTTCTTTGTTGATCTTTAACTTATGATATCAATAAAATAAAAACTCAAAATCTGTTTGTGGTTTACAATTCCCCTATTGATTTTTTAGCAGCTGCATAGAGTTTTAATACCTTTGATACTGTTTTGTTGTTAAAATCCTGTGCCCAAGCACCAGCGAGTACCCAGAATACCAGGTCTTTAACTAATGATGCTCACTACATGGAAACCTGTACACCACAATCTAGTAACTAAATTGAGGGATGTTTGGTGAGTAACTCTCCTACCCTCCCTGCTGAGAATGAACTAAGGATAGCTGCTTTATAACAGCAACTCACATGCGCTTTTTCACACCTTAAAGACCTTGATGGCGTCCCTCTTCAGCTCTTCATGGGGCTGCTCCTGCTGTCTCAGTTTAACCTGCATTTAAAAACAAGTTCTCCTCTGGTGAAAGTAGAATTGATTCATTTGTTATGTCTATGAATAGGTCATGTAAAGAACGACTCATAACTAGAAAATCAACCATAGCCTCCCTTTATTAAGTCGCATGGCCCAAGAGGTAAAGATTACTAATATGGAAACCCTTAGTACCCAGGCCAAGGTTAAGGAAGCGCTTATTGATGAATTTGGCTTGAAGCAGATTTAACCAAGGAAAAACATGCCTTTATGCGCCTTAGTATGTATGAAGGTGAACGGAATTATAGGTTAAATTGACCAGTTCTACATAGCCGTACAGATGCTGTTAACCTCTTTTTTTAGTACTAGATGGTGCTGTTAACCTCTTTAATGTTAACTTTTGATGACGCCGTTGCTTCCATTCTAACTGGCTTAGCTTCTCACCCTTCCCTAGAAAGCATATTATCTTTTTAAAACGCAACTTTAAAAATGTCTGCGACATAAATGAGGCTTATTAAATGTTGTGTATTGCCATAAAATTGAGACTAAACAAGAGCTGTGGGGAAACCCCAAATCTTAGCCAATGAGGATCTTAAAACCATAGGACGGTGGAGAGAGACCACGATGACTCCCATGGCCCCTCCTGTGCCTGTTCGCCCCTTAAAACCTGATCCTTTAGTGAGACTCAAAACAGAAAGCACTCCACCCCATGGGTCTGAGATTCCTAAGCTATCCAACAAGGTGCTTAAACTCAAGCTCGAAGAAGCTGCAAGCCCTTTTCCCCTGCTAGAATGGTAGTTGCGCTCCCTAAGGGCATCTACTATGAGAAGGAAGGGGCCATTGTCAAGGCATGTTGTTAAAATGTAGTTAACCAATCTGATGTGCTTAGCTCTAATTTCCTTCCCATTGCTCCTATGACTTGCATAGACAACCCCTCAGATGAAGAATCTGAAGGGGGTTATGAGGACGTGGGACACTATGTACTTGGAGTCTTAGTTGAAGTAAGAATACCAGACCAGCTAAACACTGAAGAAGTAAACAATTCCTGATACCTGATGACACCTACCTCAGCCAAGTTCTGGGGTTCCCGGAGGTTATTGATACCACTAGTGCTGCGGACCAGTTCATTGCCTGTAATCCGACCTATTCAGTATATTATACTCTACAATCCATTAAAGATAAATATCATGATACAGCTAAAAAACTTGCTCCACTTTTTGTTTTAATAAGTTTCTAGCTCTGCCCCTAACTATAGGGGGATTGTAACTCAAGTGGAAATAGAGATATATAAGGTATGGGTTATGGCCACCCTTTACAATGGTTCCCCTGGTCAATGTAATCTCCTCAAACATATCAAGAAGATTAAGTTAGCGACTGACCTGGACTACTCACAAGAGTATGGAACTACAGTTCCTAACAGCACACGCGCTATTGGAGCATACTATAATTTACCCATCAGATTTGGAAAGCTAATCTTGTTAGCACCTTCTGTAACCTTAGAGAGCAACCATTAATATATGCTTATTAGGCTCAATTTGTACTTGAGTACAAAGGAATCATTAGCATTAAACAGGGTTATCTCTCCCTGCTTAACTATGAGTTCACTCTGGTTCTGACCCATAACGTACCAAACAAAAAAGCCTACTCTATTAGTTGAATACCCTTTCTCTTCATAATCTATAAACTACACAACGTCCTGGCACAATACCAAAATGTTTCCTGAGTCAATGGACGCCTTAGTAGGCATTTTATTTTTATGCCTTAGAGGAGATATTGAATAAGTCTAGGGAACAACGGGTGATTGTCACCAAGATTACCTTACTAATCCTCCAGAACTGCTTGGTCCACATAACAAGAATTGATGAAGTTAGTTATCTAGAGCCCTAAGCACTGCAAGAAATATTATACCTGCCTACCAGCGATCTATTAATATACTGCTGGAAAATCTTACCAAGAAGGACGTTATTGTGAAAAAACATTAGGAGATAGGAAAAGGTCTACTAATTCTCATTGATACTATCGAGAATTTCATTGCATTGGGTCAATGTTAGAGATGGGCCTACCCAGTGATAAACTATTATGTGTTCTGCCTGACGTTTATATCTCATATAAAATAACCTCAGTTGAGCTTAAAAAGTCCACTTTTTATTAGATAACTACTGTGATATCTTCTCTAATTCAATAAAGATTAAGGGCACATGAAGGATTGTAGCCTTATAATTGATGTTGGTGGATGTTTTATTTGATCTAAACCTTATCATAAGTCAAAGGCCAAAGAGCAACAAATGAGGATGAAGCCCAAGAAGTTACTAGACTCTGGGTTACTAGTATCTTCCCAAAGCCCTTTAGCGTCTCCTCTCTTACTTATTAAAAAGAAAATGGAGGCCATTGGGTAGTTATGGACTACCAACAATTGAACAGCCTCACTAAAGGGAAATAGTATCTCATCCCACGCATTGATGAAGATTTTGCTCAACTATCTGGCTTTAAGCCCTTATCCACTATAAATTTGGCTAGCGGATACTGGCAAATGGATCTTTCCCCACAGGATTGAAGACATGTACTATCATTTAAAGCAAAAGGCTAATTTCAGCCCATTTGACTACCTCAAGGTTGTGCAATGCGCCCAGATCATTTATGCAAGCCATGGATCACATATTATGGGATCTTAAGCTAGGTTGTGTGATAGTATTTCTCAATGACATCACTGTTTTCTCTAAACCTTTTAATAAACATCTCATTAGTCTAAAGGAAGTGTTTCAAAGCTTTTGGGCATCTAACATTAGGTTAAAGCCATAAAAATGTAATTTCTTCCAAAAATATTAGATTTTCTCAGCACATGCCATCTCACAGGAGGAATTCAACCCTAACAAAATAAGGTGGAAGCAATATCAAAAAATCCCACTCCCATTTTATCAGCCTTTGCTCACCACCTGAAGCCGGCGCTAGATGAGAATCCTCCCGCACCCTCTTCCCCTTTTATAATGGACTCTTAGGCTAACCCGCAGCACCATGTTTAGGAATTTCTATCTATAAATCCCTTTGTTTAGCATCACTTAAAAAGATTCGTTGAGGACCACACTCTTGGGTTGGGCACCATTAGTAAAAAAAGAAGCGATATCCAAAAATGTCTCCCTAAAAATCCTCTGAGTTAACAAGTGATTTTGGGTTTGATGGGCTATTATTATCAATTAATCCCCTAATTTCTCAGCTTAGTGAGAAACTCATTTGACTCTTGGCTAAGAATACTCCTTTCAATTAGGGTAAACAAAATGTAGCGTTTGAGATAGTAAAAAATTGCTTCAAAAAAGCCCTATCTTACATCACCAAGACTACGGTAAAACCTTCATCTTGTTTACCAATGCTTTTGATTACGCCGTTGAAGCCATCTGGTTTAATTGGTTGAAAAAGGCGTAGATCACCCTGTGCCATACTTCAGCAAGATGCTTTTATAAAGATGAATGCAATTATAACGTCACAAAGAAGGTTTGCCTTGCTGTCTTACTAGCAGTTAGGATTCTTGCCCATATTCCCAGCCTGCTAGATTACCAGGAATCGCTAGGGGATAATTCCCTAAGGCAAAGTGAATTGGAAATTGGTTGGCCTGAGTTTCAGAGAAACTAAGTTTGGGAAATTTTGGGATATTCGCCTGGTTGTATCTGTCAGGGATTGATCTGGATAAATATTTGTGATCTCATCAGGCGGAGTTTCCAATGAAATAGGGGTATCTGATAGTGATTAACTATCAGGTGTACCAATTGAGATCAATTATGTTTCATTACTGACTGATTGGGAATGAATAGCAAGTTGTGAGGCGAGTGATGCTGCCTGCAACTAATGAATTGATCAGTTGGTGCATGACCTGCCTTAATGGGTAATAAGTCCCATTACCTAAGCAGGTAGCTAGCCAAATATGGTTGGTTCACTTGGATTGAGAGGAAAACGTATGGGACATGTTTTCTGAATCTTTCCGTTTAGGCCTCAAGGATGTCCATGTTGGAATCCTAGCCATGATAGGGAGACAATCGCTGCTGAGATGAGGATGGGTGATTCAATGGCAACGGCTGCCATTTAATTGAAGAGGTGTCAACTGAGGGTTTGATGACTGAATCCCCACTATAAATTCCCTAAAATTCACTTATAATAAAAAACAATATTTACGATAATAACATTTGGAAAAGAAGTTTTATAGTGTTTCATCTGGTATATAGTTTAAGTAGTAAACTATTATAATCTTTATATTGTTCTATTCTTCTCAGGATATTATTGCTGTGTGCGATAATTGAGAGACTCTTAGTGAAAAAGAGTAAAGATCTGAGCGAGGATCTAGAGAATAAGAGAAACAATCAGGGATTGCTGCTGACTGTGTGTTGGACCAAAGAAACTGTCACCAGGGAATCTCAGAGAAGATTGGGTTGGACAGAATGAGGGAATGAATCCCCTAGATCACGACATCTCAAGTATCTAATTGATAATACTGGCTGAGCATTGGGCTGAGATATAAGAATTTACACTCAACTATGGATAATAGTTGTCACACTATCATCAACCAATAATCCAATATACTATACAATGCAGACAGTGTGCATAAGAAACCAAACCTGTGCAGTAAAAAGATTACTAGGGTAGTTTGCTGATAATAATCAATAAGAAAAATTTTTACGAGTTGGTGCTCACTACAGGGGTGTAGTTGAGTTAAAGAGCTTAGAACCTGATGTCCTATGAAAGTGTTTCCAATTTTGGAAATAAGTTACTGAAGAAAGTAACAAAGATAGAAATAAAGTGGATCACATTCATTGGTGTTCACCCAGCTTAGAAGTGGAGCTCCAAGTGAAGCAAATAGAAGATATTCACTACCAGGGAAAATGACTTGCAGCCTAGATATGGAACTATCTAGTGCTGCAAGGAAACTTGTTCCACCGGACTTCTACATGAGATGAGGAGTATCAGCAGGGCCAACTTGGGTGAAATTGGGTCCACTGGAAATAGTCCTAAGAGAAAAGCAGGATCAACTCAGGTGATGTTAGATCCGCTTTAAATAGTCCTGAGGAGTGAGTGTTTAGATGAGGAATTGTATGAATTAGTGAGCAATCAATCTGGAGAATTGGATTGTTATACCAATGAAGATATAAAGGCAAAGCAGGAAACGTTTGATCCAAGATAGTGGAGAAAATCGTTTGACTCAATAAAACTCAACCAATAATCAGAAGTTGCTGGAGATGAGTATAACAACTAAGGAGAAATAAGTTGAAGCTAAAGTGGCCAAAATGATCTGTGTAATTAAGGATGGCCACAAAAGCTAAGAATCTTTTTCAGAAGAAAAACGATTTGAACAATTGGATGGAACTGTTGGCTAATGAGATACGATGATCCAAGCATCAGTTGCCAAAATATGAGATGAAATTAGGACCTGTTGCACTAATAACCAGTCGGGATTAAAGGCCTAATATTCAAGAGTATTGCCAAAGTCGACAAGTGTAGCCTATATGTGAAGAGACAGCGCTGCTGGACATATAGTGAAGAAGGTCAAAGCTAATTGGAAGTATTGAACATAAGAGAAAATATTTGCAATGTTCCCAGCGGACCTCTGAGCCATTAAATGGTTATGTCCTGAGATTTTGGTCAAGTACAAGAAGAGGACCACTGAGCCAAATGGATGGTTAAATCTTAAGAGGATAAGTTTTGAACCATGATAACTGGTAGATTAAGTACCTAGGACCCTGTTTGGATGAAGGGGAAAAGAAGAACCTCTAAACCTTTTTGTAGGTTGCAAGTCCCATTGCAAAAAAATAATACAAAAATATATAAAAGATATAATATATCGATTTTTATGGTCTATTGTTGTACCTAAGAAGCGATGAGAAATGCTGGCAGAAATCCTAGAGAACCGGGGAATTCCACTGAGGATCAAGAGTGAGAAGACCATATCGCTAAGACCGCAGATGATAGTCAACATGGGGTTGACCTTGGAGACACCTGAGATGTTGTATGGGGAGGTCAGAAGCCTCTGGAAGAAGTCCAGAGTCGAGACTTGGGTGGCTCTAAGGATAATAATGCTAGGACACGGAGAAATTTGAGTTCTCCTGGCGAATTTAAGTGAAAACTGATGAAGATCAGGAAGAATCAGATCATCGCATTAGTTCATCTGTTTCTGACGGCCAAATTGAGGAGATTTCACGATTTTGGGACTCTTGATGAGATGGGAAACCAGCTGGGGTAACTGAGCGCATCAACCTATTGGTTGATCAAGAGCAACTCGCTGATCTGTCAGAAGGCCAGCAAGAGGAGGTGCTCAAATTATTCGAAAAGTATCAGGAAGTATTTGCTCAGGATGACCACAATATGGGATGCGCACTGATGTGATCAGTAAGGTTGACATCAGGGAAAAGTTGCTAATTAGGATGAGACCGATCTGATGATCAAAAGTGGTGGAGTGGTAGTGGAAGATGAAACCAGAAAACTAGTGAAACATGGGCTTCTAGTTCCGTTGTTGAGTCCCTGGGTGAGTCCAATTCTAATCATGAAGAAAAAGGATGGCTCCAACTGAGTGGTGATCAACTACTGAAAGCTGAATAAAATTACGAAGAAGGATTCATATCCTCTACCAAGAATTGATGATGCACTAGACCAATAGGAGAAGCGAAGTATTTACCCATAATGGATCTGATCTTGGGATATTTGCAGATTGACTTTCCTAAAAGAAGACCAGGAAAATGCACGATTATTACTGCGCAGGGGATATAACAACCAACGAGGATGCCCCAGGGTCTATGTAATGCGCCTGCAACGATTCAAAGGGCCATGGATGCTATACTGAGCGACTTGAAGTTGTTGTGCGTCCTGGTATAATTGAACAATATCAACGTGTTCTGTAGGACATTTACTGTTCATCTACACCACTTGGAGGAAGTATTCAAGTGACTGTCTGTGGCTAACCTGAAGATTAAGCCGAGGAAGTGTCACTTCTTCAAAAATAATTGGAATATCTAAGATTCATGATCAACTCTAGTGGATTGCAGCCACAAGCCCAGAAGATAGAAGCCATAGAACGGATGGCTGTTCTGAAGAGTGTCCAAGACATCGAGGTGTTCCTTGGGATATTTAGATACTACAGAAAATTTATTTGGGACTTCTTCTGAATAGCCAAGCCATTATTCCATCTGTTGAAGGATTCAAAAAAGGATTTGTATGGAATGAAGAAGCCCAAGAATCCTTATATGAGTTACGCCAGTATTTAATAGATTCTCCAATTCTGAAATATCCAAATTTTGATCAAGAGTTTATCATACAAACTGATGCTTTGTTGACAGTGATCGGCGCCATGATGAGCCAAGTAGACAAACTTGGGGATGAACATCTGGTGGCGCATGTGAGCTGGATACTCTCAGCCGCTGAGAGGAACTACACTGTAACTGGGCATGAATGCCTTGCAGTCATTTACACATGTAAGCAGTTTCAGGTGTACATCCATGGAATGCACTTTAAAGTGGTGATGGACCACTCTTTGTTGCGTTGGCTTCACAATTTGAGAGAGCTAGAAGGACGACTGGCCTGATGGGCACTTAAGCTACAGGCTTATGATCACGAAATTGTCCACTGAGCGGGGGCTTCTCACCAGAAAGCGGATGGCTTATTGCAGTTACCAATGGTCCAGATGGTATACTCACAGGCGGATGATCTATCACAAAGAATGGTCAATGGAGAAATTGGGAATGATCCCCAAGATTTCCAAGGTGCGCTTTGGAAAGCAATGGAAAACACTGAGACCATAGATGGGCAAGTATTTAAGACAATTAATGGGAAGCGGTTATTAATTCCAAAGCCATCAGAAAGAGAAACTATTGTTCATGCTCATAAGGTTGTTGGGCATGGAGGCCTGAGAAAAACAACTGATCATATTTGCCAGTACTGCTATTGGGAGTGGATCAACTATGATTTCATGTATTATCTAGCTTGTTGTGTGGAGTGCCAGCTGACCAAACCACATAAGAATACAACTGGATACTGACTGTTCTTCTCTGGATTTTCCTGAAATATGGTGTCAATTGACATGATGGGACCGCTGACAATAAGCACAGGGGTAGTCAAGTACATCATAGTTGCCATCGACCATCTGATGAGATAGGTCAAGACAAAGGCCTCGACAAAAGTAGATGCTACCAGCACTGCGAGGTTCAACCTGGATCAAGTAGTATATAGACATGGATGCCCCCAGGTCCTGCTTAACAATAATGGGACAAACTTCATGTCTCATGTGATCCTGAAATTGAATGAGATAATGGGGATCAGAGGAGTCATGTCAGTACCCTACCAGCAGGAGACAAATGACTGTTAGAATGGGTGAATGGAACGCTGGCTTGACACTGAGAAAGCTGGTCACAGGAAGTACTTCTACGTGGGGAACATACCTGAGTTTGGTGACATTTGCCTACAATATCAGTCATCATACGGCGATGGGAAAAATGTCATTTGAGTAGTCATATGGGAGGAAGGCTGTGTTGCTGCTGATTTTATTCTTGGAGGTGGAACCAACATTTTGGATGAGTGCCGAGCAGTACTTGAACTGACTGACAAATATCCTGATTGATATGCAATTTAAAGCATTAGATACTATGTTGAAGAAAAGGATATGAGCAAAATTGACGGATGATATGAACTGACTGGCCTTAGAAGAATATCAAAATAGGTGAAATAGTTGCCTGTTGTGATATGCATGGTTTCAGAAGAAGAAAAAACTAGATGCATTGTGGTCAGGTCCATTTGAAGTTATTGCCAAAACAGCGACTGACGCCTACTCCATCAAGAATCTCTTGTATAGGAGTTTTGAATTGAGTCCATGCTAAGTATCTGAAGAATGGATCGATGAAAAATTGGAAAGAGTTTTTGAAGGACCAGTGAACCATTAAGTTGGTCATGTCCTGATAATTAGGTCAAGTCAAAAAAACCTCTGAACCAATATAGATGGTTAATTCCGAAAAAAGGGCCTCTAAACCATAGAAAACTGGCAGGTTTAAGTACCCAGGACCCAGTTTGGGGGAAAAATAAAAAGATGGACCACTGAACCAAAACAAGGTCAAGTCCCATGGAAAAAAAGAAGAATAAAAATAAAAATTGATAAAAGATATTGGAAAAATAGATTTATAAACTGCATAAAAAAACTGATATAGTGTTGTAATTTTATCTCTATTAATTGTCCTTGATACAGGGATGATTCCGCCTATGTCGCCTCTTGAGGGAGGGAGGATGGATTGCAGTAGGAATGAACAGCTATTGAAATCAATGTGAGATCAGATGCTAGCGAGGGTTAGACCTACATGAAACCACGTTCTTTGAGTGGACGCAAAGCCCTGCGAGAAAGTGACTAAGGGAAGGGAAATTAAATTGTTTGAAGAAGCCAATCACAAAACCCTGGAGTGGTGGAGGAAAGCAACAGTATAAGAAGAGGCAGTCAGCGAATAATCACGAGTAATCCTGATATGGTATGGAGCTGGAAGATTAGTCTTGGGCGCCTGACGATGGGCTTCATCAAGAACACTGGACATATGGGCTGGCAGCAAACAAGGGATGCTTGACGGGGGTTGCCAAATCATGCCCCCTACTAAAGCCATCAGCAGAAGATACCAATGGGAAGTGCTGGCAAAGAGATAGTCATGCAGGGAGCGAATGGCATCCTGCAAGTGATGACTAAGTCTTCTCAGAAGCTGAAGCTGAAGGAGCGGTGAAACCTGGGAGAGGCTAGAAGCTTTGTGGACCAACTTCAAAGAGCATGGCCAGCAAAGCAAAGAGCATAAGTTGTGGTATCCCAATCTAGAATGTTCTAAAGATTGGAGGGATTCATTGCTAGGGACAAAGCCTCGGTGACTTGGGCCTGGAGTTCAGTGTAGGGGATATTAAAATGAATACTGTTACTGATGGTTAGCTTGTTAGCCAGAACAGTGGGTTTATAATATTATCCAAGTTGGAAGAGGAACTCAGGAAGCAGGTCTGACCTGGCAAGAAAAGAGCAATCAAGAGCGAAAGGCATAATCTCTGGAGTATCCATGATGATGGTCAGTGCATCTGCAAAAGGAGCCAAATCCAGTAGAGTTTCGAAACTAAAACTCTGGAATTGATGACAAAGATTTGGCTGAGAGTTGTTTATAAACAATGGCAAGCCTGGTTTTGGAGGGATTGGTTACCATTTCTGGTAATTTGACGGAAGGACTAGCCACTGGTGCCAGACTAGGTGTATGAGTCCCGTAAGGACTGTAGAAGAGGTTCCACTGAGCATCCTGACTCATCTGCTGGAAGAGACAGAGGTCTTGATTAGACAAACTATTTAGAAGCTGCTGGTATCGTGACTTGGAATTTGACATATGATCTGGATGAGAGGGGGAATGTTGGACTTATATGGAATTCAACATTATGCACTCTACAATCCATCAAGCTCCAATTTCGGAGATTAATCTCAAAATTAATGTGATAAGCTCTCCAAGAGAAGAATTAGGAATGAATTGAGCTAAGAGGTTATGAGAAATAACGAGGGCAAACATAAATAAGTATTCTTAATTGAGCTGTGAAACAAAAATCGATGGCAAGAGTCTCCTGTCTAGGAAGAGGAGAAAATCAGGAAATCAAGGATGCCAGATCAATAATTTTGATTTTGACAGTGAGTCATATGCTCTGATAGGGGAAACTGGATCCTGGGACTAATATTTTCACAAGTAAATTAATCAGCCTGGCATGACAGTAGATTTTGTAGACCACGCTCTGAGTAGGCATTAGCAATGAGGAAGAGGAAAAACTCCATATGCCAAAGGTCATACCAAGCAGCGTTGAATATTGATGATCATACTCTGCTTGAGCCAACGATGTATTTGACCAAGTTTCCAAAGCGGTGTTCTCATTCCCCGGTCCTTTTCTTTCTAAAAAAATAGGCAAGAGGGGGGATGTGTTGGGATTTTTGCCCATATTCCCAACCTGCTAGATTACCAGGAATCGCTAGGAGATAATTCCTCAAGGCTAAGTATATTGGAAATTGTTTGGTCCAAGTTTTGGAGTAACTATTTTTGGGTGATTGAGAGATATTCGCCTGGTCATATCCATTTGGGATCAAACTGGATGAATACTTGAGATCTCATCGGGAGGAGTTGCAGATAAAATATATGCATATGATAGTGATTAATTATCAGGTGTATCGATTAGGATTGGTCAGGTTTCATCACAGACAGATTGGGAATTAATAGCAAGTTGTGAGGCGAGTGATGCTGCCTGCAACTAATGAATTGATCAGTTGGTGCATGACCTGCCTTAATGGGTAATAAGTCCCATTACCTTAGCAGGTCGCTAGCCAAATATGGTTGGTTCACTTGGATTGAGAGGAAAACGTTAGGGACATGTTTTATGAATCTTTCCATTTAGGCCTCAAGGATGTCCATGTTGGAATCCTAGCCATGATAGGGAGACAATCGCTGCTGAGATGAGGATGGGTGATTCAATGGCAACGGCTGCCATTTAATTGAAGAGGTGTCAACTGAGGGTTTGATGACTGAATCCCCACTATAAATTCCCTAAAATTCACTCATAATAAAAAACAATATTTACGATAATAACATTTGGAAAAGAAGTTTTATAGTGTTTCATCTGGTATATAGTTTAAGTAGTAAACTATTATAATCTTTATATTGTTCTATTCTTCTTAAGGATATTATTGCTGTGTGCGATAATTGGGAGACTCTTAGTGAAAAGAGCAAAGATCTGAGCGAGGATCTAGAGAATTAGGAGAAACAATCAGGGATTGCTGCTGACTGTGTGTTGGACCAAAGAAACTGTCACCAGGGAATCTCAGATAAGATTGGGTTGGACAGAATGAGGGAATGAATCCCCTAGATCACGACATCTCAAGTATCTAATTGATAATACTGGCTGAGCATTGGGCTGAGATATAAAGATTCACACTCAACTACAGATAATAGTTGTCACACTAACATCAACCAATAATCCAATATACTATACAATGCAGACAGTGTGCACAAGAAACCAAACCTGTGCATTAAAAAGATTACTAGTGTTGTTTCCTGATAATAACTGATAAGTAAATATTTACATTAGCTGTAGAATACTACCATCCTTTTTTGTATGGTACCACTTACAAAATAATTACTGATCATGCTTCCTTGAATTGTATACAAAATATGAAGGATCTTACCGGACGATTGGCTCATTAAGCCAAGAAGCTTTTACATTTATGATATAAAGGCTAAACACTAGGCTTGACAAGCCATATAAATGTCAATGGGTTAAATCAGTTGCCTGTTCTTCACCTATATAATTGTGTTGCTGAGAGATTACATAACCTCCTTATGACCCCTGATGTTTGGGACAATGAGGAAGAACCCATTAAGAAAATGCTAGTGCAACACTCTTGCAACACCAAGGCAGAAAGTGGGAAGTTAGACAAAAAGGTAGGGTCAAATTGGCTGCCAGATCTTCGACCTTCAGAAATATTACTTGCTATTTGGAGGCTCGCTCTACACTTGCGCACGGTGAAGTAAGAAAGCTTATGAGTGTGTTATATATTGGTACTATTGGGAGGAATTTATGGAATCCACTCCAAAGTCCAGGATTCCCACTTAAATTTCAAAAAACAATCCAGTCTCAAGATCGGTAACAGTATCACCCTAATACCCCTCAGAAACCCTTCCACGTGATAAGTTTAGATGTGATAGGTCCTCTAACACAGACTGCTAGTGAGAATCGATATATATATGTAGGTATTGACCACTTTCAAAATGGATTGAAGCAGTGGCTCTCCAAGCCCAAACTACTAAAGCTATCTCCACCTTCCGTTCATCAGTATATTTTTACCCGCCATGGTTTCACTCAAGATCTTTTAAGTAATAATGAGGAAGAATTTCACCTCAAGAGTAATCAAATCTTAACTACCTTCATGAGAGCAAATCAACTCTTCTCTGCTCCCAATAACTCTTCTATAAATGGTACTGTAGAAAAATTTAATGGAACTTTGGTATTCATACAATGAAAAATGGCCACATCAGACCCTATCCACTGGGATGAGTACTTGCTAGTGCCCTTATGGCCTATCAAATTAGTTATCACCGGATCCTCAAAATGTCTCCATTTCGCGTTCTATATGGTTGTGAACCTGGGTACCTGCTCTCCTATCTAAAAATGTCTTTTCTGATTGGACAGATGATCCTGATTAGGTCATGAAGAGATTGGCTCACCACATCATCTAACTACATTGATTCTGTGACTATTTTAGTGAAAACTGTCACCAAAGAGAGCCAAGCAGCTAATAAGCTCAGACTAATCTACCCTATTTTCAAATCTCTGACTTGGGTCTGTATTATTAATCATATCAACCCTGAAGCGAGACGCTTGGGTCCATCTGGGAAGGACCTTTCGTTGTCAACTTTAAGAGGGGTGATGAATATTCCATCAAGTCTCATGCTTCTGGAGTTAATATCAAGTGAGTACATTGACAGTTCCTACGCCTCTATTCGCCCCCCAGCATTCTTGAAGGGGGTAATGTTGACAAATTAGAGATACAACTAGTTAGGTAGAATGTTCCAAATCTAGATAGTGTAAATATTACTCTAATTTCCGCGTCTCATTCAAGGTAAAATCTTCATAACTGAATTAATGTTTTTACTTCTCATATTCAACCAAAAAGCGTCCATTAAGATGAGGAGGTTGCTTTGAACCTCTTTGCAGAATAGGCGAACTGCCTCAGAAATCTGCTCACATGCCAGATTTATCCATTAAAGCTTTCTAAGGGAAAACAACCCACTTTTATAGACCTGAAGGGGGTTCAAGGGAGTGAAAATATTTTATGAACCAATATTCACCTAAGACCTCCAGTATCCAGCTGAACTGAAAATATTATCATGTTGGCTGATTGGAGATATCACATTAAGATGCTACCCCTGATTGTGTCATCACTGCTATCAATTTACCATCTGAAATCAAGCCCTACCAAGGTGAAACGCTTTCTGAGAGTGATAAAAGTCTAAATCATCATTTGACCAAGTTGAGATACCCTCTGGAAGATGATTTCCCTCAAATCTCATTATTAATCTCAGAGTAGCATATATACTAAGAGGCGTTAATTTAATAAGGGTTCATTTTTGATCTCTAGTATTTGATATAGATAGAAATCATTTAAAGTCAATATCTGTTTGTGGTTTATAATTCCCCTATTGAGATTTTAAACAGATGTCGTGAGTTTAAATACTTTTTTGAATGCTTCATTGTTGAAATCCTGTGCTAAGAACCAGCAAGCACCATAATACCAGATACCAACACCTGTACCACCTCAAGAACACTTAGCGACCTTTAATAAGTCTCATTTTATTGTTTCAAAAAGTAGATGAGTTGCTACTTATTTAAAATAAAGAACCTGAGAAGGCTTATTCTTTTTATTTCTAATACTCCCATTTTTTTCACTCTGCCACTTCAGTTCAGGAGTTTAGACACACAAGTCGCTGTTCAGGTTCATAAGGCCCCTGTCCATGATTTGTCAACAGTGGTTCCCCTATAAAATATCATTTTGTCTAAATCAGTGAAATGTATCAATGTATCAAAATTATGCCTCACTACATGGAATGATACAGCAGGTTGTAACCTTTGAGAGCCTGTACTCTGAGAATTGAGTACCAAATAAATTATCTGGTGTAGCTCACTTTAGCTCCAGTTAACTTCACAAGTTCTTAACAACCACGTTGATTAAAATTATTGATATGGAGTAAATAATGATGGGTAGTAATAATATGAAGACTATTACTCAATGATATTTCTCAAAAACCAGGTTGAGTTTTAAGTCTAACGCTAAACAGGTGCTTTACCTTCCAAAAATTGAAGGCATCTTTGGAATAAAAATGGAACTTCTCCCGCCGTCCTTTCTCTCTTATTGCAGAGTCCACAGAAGTCTTGATAGCCAATATACTGCAACCAAAGGATATTCAATCCTGAAAATATAATCACAAGAACTAACTACACAACCAATGTATAGAAGTCTTACAAATATAAAAGTAATCACTCTATTTTATCTCAGATTATATACTCAAAATTAAGGGAATATATAGGGAATCTGACAAACAACTCTTCTGCTGGAGCCTCACTGGGAATCAGCAGCTGTTGCTGATGGATTAGCCTTCTGAAGATGCACCCATGAGGACAACCTCATTTTCCTAGTTGGATTGCACCACCAACTAGAGTCGCAACCTCTTCATGGTTAATTTAGGAAGGTGTCCCCACAATCTATAATCAACCTCAGAGGAATACTTTTTTTGGGCTAGAATTCTACTTAGGTATGGGACCTTTACCCATCATTAGTAGACTGCAAACCCTAAAGGGTTAAACCGCGAGTTATTTTCAGAAGCAGCGTTAGGGCTAAATCAACTAAAAACAAATTACTGTGTAAATTGTGACAAAACCTTATTAACTACAATGATTAAATTACTATTTAGATAATTGGCAATCCAACTAAAAAATAAAAACATTTGTTGGCAATCATCACCAACGAAACATGACCAATCTGGTGAATCAACACCTAACAGATCAGCAAAATTTTTGTTTGGGATAATTCTTCTAACAATAGTCACCATAAAAATGATAACTCCCACATCCACTAGAAGATATAATCGCCCAATGGGCAAAACATATATATATATATAATCTATTTGTCGGGTAATATGGGGATATACAAATCCCAACAGCTATACACAATGCACTCAGTCAATTGGTGCAAAAACTCGCTGCCAATTCATATAGAAAATCTGTCATTTTATATCTTAGCTGTAGAATTAAAAAACTCAAGTTATGACCTTCAGCTTAGACCTAATTTCTCCGTGATTATTAAGCTGACATGCACTATAATAAAGGCTCTTATCCCTCTTAGAGCATAGGGTTCCATTAAAATTTGAGAACTTCCACGATGCAAAATGGAGGCCAAAGAAAGGGCCTGCTGTTGGAAAGCAAAAGTAGGAATGACAGGCTCAAATATCGTGTAAGAAGCTCTATAGTATGGCTACACAATCCTGTGGTATATGCCAAGAAGGCATACACATCTATTTGACAAGCTTACTATACCGCTAAAGTCCCAGATCATCATTAATACCGAGTGCATATCAATATTCCATTAGGAAAATTTCTATAAAATATAATGGATGGATAACTTGTTCATTAATAAGATCCTTTCCTGCCTGTGAATTATAGATCCCACTTATGTTGGACACATATGGGTGCTGCTGGCCAAACTCACTAAAAAACCCTTTACAATGTGGTCTAATACTCCAGCAACTTAGGTTCGCTTACTTCCTGTAGATCAAAAGATGAAGTCCATAACTTTGTAAATCTAAGGGATTTTGGGATAGAACTGCCCCGTTGGTAGATATAATTGATACCTTTAATGGGAGAGAGCTCAATAGTCAGCAACGGAGTCAATTAAAGCAATTAACAGAAGAACACTTTGACCACATCTCTACCTTTACATATTATTTCAAAAAGATGAATGCCATTTAGCATCATGTTGAGATTGGGGACGTTCAACCCATCTAATACAATCATTACCAAAGAGTAGGGTTGAATAACTCAGGTGGCTATTGAGCTTAAGCATCTACTTGAAGCCAGGTCTTGGGTGCCTACTATGGCTTTTGGACCTCTCCTCTATTGATAATTTGGGAATAAAGGTCTTAATCAGAAAAAGATGGACTATTAAAGGCTTAACTCAAGCTATCAAAAAGGACATATACCCTTTACACCAGATCAATGGTTTTTATACGTTTTATTGTCATCACAATATTTTTTCTGCTATGAACTTCGCTAGCAGATACTAGCAAGTAGAGCTAGCACCTGAATTTGAACCAATGCGCGCTCATATATAACAAGGGGCTATTTAAGCCAATTAGGATGCCTCAGGGCCTTAGCAACGCGCCCTCCACCTTCCAACGTGTTATGGATGGGATCCTGGGAAATTTAAACATATCTTACGTTCTTGTGCACCTTGATGATATTACTGTATTCTATTAAACCTTTATCAATCACATGGAACATTTTAGGGATGTATTATCATCTCAGCAAGGACTCCATAAAGCTTGAGCTTTTGATGTGCTTTTTCTTCCAAATTGAAATGAAATTCCACACACACAAGGTCAAAAACATGGAATTCAGCCTTTCTTGGCATAAAATTGCTGCCATTGATAAAGTTTTGCGACCCCGCAGCCTCAGAAATTTCAATTGTTTCTGTAATGGTTAATTATTATTTTCAATTTATCCCTCTGTTTGCTAACCTAGCTGAACCCCAGGTCTACTTTCAACAGAAGCATCTTCCTTTTGAGTGGCAGCCTGAAAAAGAACAGGGTAATAATATAATAGGACTGTTCTTTGAATTTGTCATGATTACAATATGACTGGATGATAAGCCCTAAGTCATTATGGCAGAATGGATGTAATCCGCCAAGTTTGATATGAGTGATGGTAATTTGTGCGCCTCAAAGTGAGGTGATATTAGATTGTTAGGGATATCGCCTCAAATTAGGTGATTGGGAAAATAACAAATGAAGATATGGGGGAGCCAATGAGATATGGCAAAGTAAATTACTAAGCCAGGAAAGTGGGTGCATCCGAAGTCAGTATGATACAAGTGAGATGAGACAATCAAGAGAAGAAGGTTGTTAATAGTTTAGAGCGGACGAAACAGCTAGGATCAGCTGTTTTTATTATAATAAATAAAGAATTATAGTGGGGGCAAGTGCTCCATATTATCAATAAAGTTTATTTCTGTTGTTTCAAGGGCAACGATCCTCATTTCGTTGGTCATATTTCTCAGTGGGTTAAACCCTGCACATTATTGTTTTACAGCTTATCTCAACAAAAATGCCAATTATATGACAGTGGTGCTCGCTACAGGGGGCCCATTGATCAATCACATAGAGTGATAAGCGTTTCTCAGTTTCTAGTCATGTCATACCTGGCTTCCTTTACTAAGGAATCATCTCAACACATTGCAACTGTTGAATATGCAGAACTCAAGCTTGCCCTGGACGCTGTGTTAAGATGGAAGGAGGAGTTTCTGCAAGAATGTTGTATCAACAAGCTGCCTCTATTTGATTGCGATGGAAACAAACATGGTTTTTAAACAATTTGAGTTTGCATTAGAAGGAGCTTCCGATCAGCATAAAGCAAGTTACTAATGTCCACCCTGGATGTTGGAAGCGCTGATCAAGTTGCTTGCTATCTTCCCAACAGTTCCGTTAACTATCAAAAAGTAAAGGATGCTGTGCTGTGGTTGTTTGGATGAACTTCAAAAATGGCGCAACGGAAGGCTGAGTTTTTTACCATTGAGTTTCGACTAACAGGACCCTCACTGCATTTGCTGATCGATTCTCAGCAGAAGCCCATGTGTTAATTGGGCAGGAGTTTTAACTGAATGTGACATAAGCATAGCATTGACCTCTGCTGTGAGACCATACCAAGAGCTTTTTAATGCCTTGGCTCCATATTTAGAGGTTGACATATCCTTGCTTAAACTTGATCAAAATCTATGCTGACTATCTGGTACCTTCCCTCCACCCAATATAGAGTGGAAACCTAGCACCTCTGCTGCTAGCCCTTTTTATCCAGAGGAATTATCCCTCCCTGTTCAGTGCTCAGTCGGCATCCCCTGGCCTTATTACCAATAAAAGCCTCGCTTCCAACCCAATTGCTGACAGCAGTTCACCTATTGGGAGGGGCCGGGTTAAACTTTATGAATCCAGCCCAACCCTTGAGGTGACTCCTTTTACAACAATCAAGGTCGCAGGTATTATGGGGTCAATTGCTTTTTGTGTGGTCGCTCTGGGCACCTGGCTAAAAGTATCGCAATTATCAGGTCCAGTACCTACCTCAGGAGCAGTACCACCAGGGAAAAGTCAGAGTGGAGTAGAGATAAAACTCTCTACCCCCTATTATGACCCAAAACGTCCCACCGGAATCTATTCCTGTACCTTCAGTGGAAGTTCCTCAGTATGATGACGCCTTCTTATATCAGCGACCGGTTGGAGGGGTGAATTTGCTGACAAAAACACAATTCATGGACATAGAGGAAGCAGGCTCTCAGGAACAACCAAAGCCCTATGCTTGTCAGATGTTTGATCACCTTTCTATTAATGAACCAGATCCATTAGCTGATGCGCTTTCTTTTGAAAAGGGTAAGCGTGGCCCTCCCTGTGGACGCTATTGTGAAAGAATACCCAAAAGTGGGGAAGGGTATTATGAGTTTCCTCAGAAAAAGAGATCTTTTAAATGTCCATGTGTTAAAACAATCAGATACATCTTACTCTGAGTGTACTTACTTTGACACTGTTGTAACAAAAACCCGAGTTTGCAAATTAATTGATACAGGTGCCCCAATCAACATAGTGTCCTCAAATTTGGTGTCAAAGTTAGAATTAGAACCTGATGTGGGGCATCGTATGGTGTATGGGACCACAGGCGCTGAAAGCACAGTCTCTGAAGGAGCGTACAGCGCGCTAACCTTGCAGTTTGGGTCAATTGTCATTGTAGCCCCAGCTATAGTGTTACCAAACAATAACTATGACCTGTTAATCGGAATTAATTTTATGCGCCACTTTGGGGCTGTTGTTGATATAAAGTAGAGACATTCGAAATTATGGGGCAGCATATCCCAATCTACTTCACTTCCCTTGGAATGCCAAAGGATCCGGTAGACATGAGTCACATTAACTTTGCGTACAGTGATGGAGTGGTTTCAGTTTGCTATCATTGACTCAAGAGCAAGACTTGTGCCCTTCCTCATCAACTTTATGAATATCATGGGCTACCGCCTAAAGCCACTGGCTCTATATCTATTCCCTCTGGCCATCAAGCAATCATAAGCACTAAGTTAGTGGTGGAAGTGCCTTATGGGCTATATGGTGAGGTCATTGGGCCCTATCAACAATCACGGCTCAAGCCCCACATGGCCCCTGACATTATACTCCTGGGGAATGGGGAGATCAAGGTCTTGGTAGCGAATCTTCAGGATAAACCAATGCAAATCCGCTGACACAAAGTAGTTGCATTCCTCCATTTCATTTTTGTTGAGGAGGTTCTTGGGATTCATGAGATGGCTCAATAGATGAATTCAATCTGCCTGTCAAAACACAGCCTGACGTAATGGCAGTTGTACCACGTAAAAACTTAATGGGGTTAACTGAAGATCAGAAAGATTGAGTGGAAGCCTTATTTAAAAAATACAAAGAGATCTTTACTATCGATGATCATGATTTAGGGTGCGCCCAAGGAGTGACCCATCAAGTGGACACTGGGGATCATCTCCCCATTAGATCTCAGCCAATCCGCCGATCTAGAGAAGTGGAAGAAGTTGTCACAGCAGAAATCGATAAACTGGTGGAGCAGGAATTCTTGAACAATCAAAGAGCTCATGGGCTTCCTCTGTCCTAATTGTCAAAGAAGGATGGTACTAACCTGGTAGTAATAGACTACCTCAAGCTCAACAGCATTACAAAAAAGGACTCATACCCTTTGCCACAAATTGATGATGCGTTGGACCAGTTGGAGGGAGCTCATTACTTCTCCGCAATGGATTTAATATCTTGCTATTAGCAGATTGAGTTACCTATGGTGGAACAAGAAAAATGTGACATTATCACATCAAAAGGGCTTTTTCAACTGCCACATATGCCACAAGTGTTATGTAATGCTCCAGCTACTTTTGAACGGGCAATGGACACTATCCTTGGAAACTTGAAGCTGTCATGCATTCTTGTATACTTTGACAATATTAACATTTTCTCTACCACGTTTTCTGAGCGCCTTAACCATTTGAAAGAGGTATTCCGCCGCTTGGCTGAGGCCAACATCAAAATAAAACCTCCAAAATAACACTTTTATAAGGATCAGCTAGAGTACCTCAGTTATGTAGTTATTGCAACAGGGTTAAAGCCCCAACCAGCTAAGGTGGAGGCCATTTGGAAGATGATTATACCAAGTATTAAGCGAGATATACAAGTATTTTTAGGGATGGTTGACTACTATTGCCAATTCATACCTAACTTTAGTTGTATTGGAGGTCCGCTGGTTGAGTTATTAAAAAAGGACGCCACGTTTGTATAAACGGAACACTGTCAATGCTCCATCAATACTCCTAAACCCACATTGATCAATGCGCCAGTGCTATGCTACCTAAATTTTAAAAAGGAATTTATTGTACAGATGGATGTATCTCTTTCTGCTGTAGGGCCAATTATGTCCCTAAAAAGATGATGAAGGGGAGGAGCACACCGTGGAGTACTGCAGGTGGAGTCTGAATAGCCATGAACTTAATTATACTGTGATTGAGTGGGAGTGCTTAGCAGTGATTTAAGCATATGAGCAATTCAGAGTATATCTGCATGGTGTAAAGTTTAAAGTCATAACGGAACATGCCTCATTACGCTGGTTGCAGAACCTTAAGGAACCAGAGGGTCGTTTAGCATGATGGACTCTTAGATACAGGCTTAAAACTTCGAGATCCTTCACCTCCCGGTAGCAAAACACCGGAATGCTGATTGCTTGTTGAGGCTACCAACTATTGCAGTTACGGCAGACCTGAGCGATATTATGTATGACAAAATGCTCAGCAGAAAGTACGATTATGAGCTGCCACAAGTCATCAAGGCGTTGAATGAAATGTGAGCCAATACTTTCCAGCGGAATGGTGAGTTGTAAAAGAGGACTGGCGATTCCACAGTGAATTTTCTGTGACCCTTAACGCTGCCTAACATTACATGAGCGCACATAGGGCAGTTGGGCATGGTGGTGTGCGTAAGACATTGGAATTATTGCAACCTTAGTATTACTGGGAAAGCATGAACTTTGATGTGCTTGATACTATCTCCTCCTGTCACCAGTGCCAAGTGGAAAAGCCGTTTCACAGAAGACCTCATATCAGTTAGTAAAGCTGCACTTGCTTGGCATACAGTTTCCCTTGATGTTGTCAGCCCTCTGCCAACAGGAGCTAACCAGTCCAAGTATATCCTGGTGGCAATTGACTACTTGACCAGGTGGGTTGAGGCACGGGCCATATGGGACCTAGGCGCAGTTACTGTGGTAAAAGTTTGTAATGGAATGCATCATTCAGAGTCATGGCTGCCTACAGTTTATCCTTACTGACAACAGCACTAGATTTTACCTCTCACATACTTCCCAAACTCAATGAAATGATGGCCATCTGCGGGGTTCAAAAAAACTCCATAACACCCTGAGTCCAACATAAAATGGTTGAATGGGTTAATGGGACCCTGGTGAACATTCTCTGGAAGTTGGTTACTGATAGGCTCTGATTGGGGTACCCTTCTTTCTACCGCAGTGTTCGCCTATAACATTAGTTACCCTTCTTTCATGGGGAAAAGCCCTTTCAAATTGCTTTATGGACACCAACCCACTCTGCCGCGCTTCTGTATGCCTGTGTAGAGGAAACTGGTGGATTAGATACACTTTGCTATTTGACCATCCTAATGAATACACTGATTAAATTACAAACTGAAGCATACTCATTTAGCTTAGCCAAGAAAGTTAAAAACCAGGATGCCAATCAGATACAGCAAATTGGCCTAGTACAGTTCAAAGATGGATACATGGTCCTATTCCATGATCAACATGGCTTTGGCCAGAAACAGTAGCTGGCCAGTATCTGGATTGGGCCATTCATAGTCATTGAGAAGACAAGTATAGATGCATACACTATCAAGGACCCCGCTAGTGGTTGGATCATCAGCCAAGTGCATGCGAAGTTCATATGGGCGTATAAGCAATAGGAGCCTCATCATTCAGTCAAGGAGGGGATAATGTCGCGATTCCAATATGACTGGACAATAATCCCTAAGTCATTATAGCAGAACATATGGAATCCGCCGAGTTTGATATGAGTTATGGTAATTCAAGTGCCTTGAAATGAGGCGATATTAGGTTGTTAGGGAAATTGCCTCAAATTAGGTGATCAAGAAAATAACGAATAAAGAATTGGTGGAACCAATGAGATATGGCGAAGTAAATTACTAAGCCAGAAAAGTGGGATCATCCGAAGTCAGTATGATACAAGTGAGATGAGACGATCAAGAGAAGAAGGTTGTTAATAGGTTAGAGCAGGCGAAACAGCTAGGATCAGCTGTGTTTATTATAATAAATAAAGAAGTATAGTGGGGGCAGGTGCTCCATATTATTAATAAAGTTTATTTCTGTTGTTTCAAGGGCAACGATCCTCATTTCGTTGGTCATATTTCTCAGTGGGTTGAACCCTGCGTAATATTGTTTTATGGCATATCTCAACAAAAACTCCAATTTTCTAAAGGTATTAAACCTAATTAATCGTATCCACGTTTTAACCAACAATCCTTGCTACTCACTGATGCTAGCGACGTCGCAGTCAGGGCTTTCCTAGCTCAACACAATAAAGATCAAGTTGAATCTAGTGGCTTATTTTAGCAAAACCCTGAGAAAGGCAAAAAAAAGGTTGCAGTGTTACTGTGAGTGAATGGCTAGATATTTTATTGCAATCAATCATTTCTGGCAAGACTTAAGTGGCACCCAATTCACCATCATCACTGATCATTCTCACTCTGTTGTTTACAGCAAATGAAGGACCTGGATGTCTAGATAGGGATATGCTCATTATGACTACAGAAATATGATCTATCATTATACATCGCGCAGGAGCAATCCATCAGAATGTGATGGTTTTTTTGAGGATGCTGGTGTTGGCTGACTTAACCCCAGAAGAAGACTGACTATATGATTTAATTAGCCAGCCTGAATGGTAGGGGTTAGAAACTCCAGAGATCTAAACCAAGCTACGGAAATTGAAGCAGGGCAAACAAATTAGTTAAAGAATACTGTATAATAATCTAATAATAAATAGCACCCTTATATCTGCTCTTCTTCATACACCAACGTCATCCTGAAGGACACTTGACGTGGGGCATTAAGAAGTGATAAAACTCACAAATAACTAAGAAAACGATGTTATTAAGATTGAATGGTCGAGACCATCTTGGAGGTTTTAGAGATCTGTTTGACTTGTTGTACCCAAGATTGGGCTAGACCTTGGTACCAATAGCCAGTTGTGGCTCTTTCAAGTAAATTTATGTTGTCAGCATTGATCTGATACCCTTTGGCCACCGGTATACATGAACAAGTTTATTAGAATAGCTGTGGACTACTTGACTAAATGAGTCAAAGCAATTCCATTCCAGCTGCTACCATGAAAACCACAGCCCTATACCTCACCCAAATTGCTTTCAATCAACATGGAGGTACACAAACTTTACTTTGGAGAAATGGGATAAACTTAACCTCATAGCTTTTGTGAGAACTAATGTGACTTTTTGGAACTAACCAAAGTTTCACCGTCCCCTATAGAGCCTCAACTAATTTAGTAGGTGTAACGCACTAGGAAACGCTTTATTCTATCTTGTAAAAGCTGTCTACCCTAGACCCTAAACGCTGGAACCACTATCTTCTTAGCGCTTTCTCACTTACCAAATAAGTTATCATTGGATAATTAAGATGTCCCCTTTAGAAGCTCTATATGAGCGTACCTCTTGGCTGCAAAATAGCGATCAACCCCTACTCAATTCCTTGTGACCTGAAAACTCCAATTTTGTTATGAGGGCCTTAGCCAATAAAATTGTCCTGCTTCAAGACCTTGCCATTTAGGGATTTGTTATTACTACAAAATTAGCAGAATTCTGCTCCAACGTTGGATGACCCTCCTTACTGACTTTCCAGTTAGGCGACCTAGTCATCTTTTATCACCATCAACCTGGAAGTTGACATATAAAGAATAATCTTCTTTATTATGGACCCTACCAGGTCTTAAAAATTAACTTTGATACTCCATTGCCAACGTTACTCAAGAGACCAAGCGAAACTGATTTCATGAGAGATTCCTAAGGCCTTATATCCCCTCTGATATAATCTTAAGGGGAGTTTTTGAGATTTGATATAATGAAGCAAGATGAGATCCCTACTACCAAATTAATCCCACTAAGTCAACTCTCAAGGCCTTACAATCAAGACTAACCCTGAAGGCACCAATGTGGAATTTGATCAGGAAGCATCATGTGAATAGAAATCAATAAAGATGCCTTCTAGAATTGCACCTCCACTTCCTAAATCTCGATAGGCTCAACTCCCACATAATGTAGTCATGAGGATGACGCTGATAAAGTACAAAGACAGCGTCAACTGAGGAGTTGATCTGGAAAGAATGTGAAAGATGCTGATAATATGGGTTTTATGGATGACCTCTCAGCATTGAGTCCCTACTCTCCCTATAGATATCAAAGTTTTAACTAAATCAAGTTGTTTCTTTAGCCCATCTTTTTTTCTTCATTGACATCACTGCTAGTTTGAATTCTTCATGGCCCTTTTTGGACCTTAGCTTGCAGTCAAGAGAATTGATAAGCTGACAATAACGCTTTTTTATTGTTTGATAATTTTTTATTTGGGATCCCATATGGTATCTGTCAATCTCTATTGGATATAAAAACAGCTAGGAGTTTCATGAGCTTTTGAGTGGCTAAGGATCTAGATCTAAATCTTGATTTAAGATCTTTGGTATTAAGCACTTAAAGCTCATATGACGTGTTATGCAGAGAGATATCATATCCCATTCTCTATGCACAATTTTGGCTTCTATGTCCATTTTACTGCAGTTCCAGACTTGTTGTTTCCTGTCATACTTGGGCTATGTTGGTGGTATTGCCAATAGGTAAGTATCAACCTGGAGCCCAATTTCTTGTTGTTTGAGAATCCCTACCCATGGTATAAGTTCCCACTCACTAATACATTCTCCCCTGCCCTAGCGTTAGGTTCTATCTTTAAATACTTCCCAGTGATTTAACACAATTTTCTTTCATTGCTAATTGCATTATAAGGTCTTTTTATAAAATGAAAAATACAATCGCCTTCCTTCTCACTCTGAGTACAAGCGGGCCTTCCATTTGGCAGTAGATTATAATATTAATTGCCCTCAGTACCCCTACTTGGAGCAAGAAGATAAGGACCTGGAGGTGTGGTTGGATTACATGCTCCAGAAGGGGCAGGTATTTTGGAACAATTCCCCCATCGCTTCAACCATTGTTTTCACTCAAAAAAGAGATGGTACTTTGCGCCCTTGTGTGGACTGCGGGCATTTAAATAATATTGAAGTTTATAAACTCTATCACCTTCCCCTTGAATAAATTATTAGACAGGCAATTGCCAAATCCTGGGTGTTCTCTAATCTTAACCTTATGAAAGCTTTTTAATCAAATCTGGGTATCAGAGGGCCAGGAGTGGCCTATGGCCATCTTTACTAGAAGGGCATATTTCAGGTCCGCGTAATGCCCTTTTGTCTCAAGAACACGCCCTTCACATTTCAACATATGATTGATGACGTTCTAGGCGATCTGTAATTCACCTGCGTGATGACATCAATCGTTGATATCCTGGTACATTCTCCCAAACCTGAGTAGCATTCAAAGGACCTGGAAGTGGCTCTGGCTGTGTTTCAGAAGGCAGACCTTTATGTGAAGCTTTCAAATTGAGAGTTTTTCAGAGAGATGTTACTTTCCTGGTCAATTCAGCACGTAAGTATGGGCATGCTACCCCCTATTTAGCTTAAAGCTATCATTTCATGGCTACAACCATCATCCATAAGCAGCTGCGGAGTTTTCTGGGTACTAATTTTATCTTAAAGAGATTATCTCCTGTTCTCTTTCAGCTGGCGGCGCCTCTATACTACCTTATGGAGAAGAGTGTCTTTTTTAAATGTGTTGAGGCTTGCCAACATTCATTTAAGGCAATCAAGGAATTATTTATAGATTTCTTCAGTTCTTAAGCATTATGTTAAATTTTGGCCTTAAATAGTGTCATGTGATGCCTCTGCGGCCGCAGTGGGGCTGTCTTGTTTCATGATCACGATGAGGTGGAGCATCCTATTGCTTACTTCTCATGCAAATTCTCCACCTCAGAGAGATCCTGGGCCATATACGGCAAAGAGCTTGCTGAGGTGACATGGTCCCTCACACACTTGTGGTATATTTAAGGAAAACGGAATGAAGTGCTTGTCATGACGGACCATCAGTCCCTAATTTACTTGAAAAAGTCACATAAGTTGGCGCATCGTTAGGCCCAGACATTTTTGTGTCTTGTGTCCTCAACTTCAGGTAAAACTTTGTGAAGGAAGCCCTGAACGTTCTCACTAACCTGTTGAATCACAAACACTCCGTGAGTTCAATGGTAAAGAAGTTCAAGAGTTGACCACAGTGATTCCTTTTTCCAAGATTCTAGCCATTGCTCCTGCCACAATTTCTGGGGCTTACTGGGCTCCATATGCGCCTGGTTTCTTGGGTACTAAAGGCCATAAATTCCGCTGGGCTGGCCTGGAGCTGTTTTACCAGCTGGTCCTGCCAGCCCACAAAAAAAATCGTTATTCGTTGCAGGAGGGGAAAATCTTGCTCAGGAGTAGGGTTTGGGTGCCTCCCCAAATTTGTGATGAAGTAATTTCTGCCCACCATGACCCCAGCGGTGAGGGATTAGGGAATAGGAAGTGCCTTGAATTGATAAAGTAGATGTCAACTGGATGGGTATTTCTAAGGATATCCCAGCCTAGATCACTAATTGCATGACGTACTCAGGGGAAAATTCAGATCAATCAGTTAAATATGAGTTACTCCATCCCATGCAGCAGATAGAGGGACAGGAACCTCTGTGCCAGTTGACTTTATTGTTATGTTTCCCATCTCCAATAGGTTAAATGTAGATATGGTGATCGTAGACCAAAGCACTAAATTCACCCTCTTTATCCCCTGCCTGTCATAAATACCTCTGAGAAACAGCTAGGATAATTGTTCAACCCGTCTTTTTCATGATTGACCTACCTCAGGGGGTAATAAGTGACTTGGGGCAAAGTTTAACGCTCATTTTTGGACCGCGCTTTTGGCCGTCTTAAATTAAGCTGTGCCGCTCCATTACATACCATCCTCAGTCTGAGAGGCTGATAGGGAGGATCAACTGGATCCACAAGCAGTATCTATAATGATAAGCATTTTCCACTCAGGATCCCTGGGTCGCTGACCTTCCCCTGGCGCAGTTTTCTACAATAACGCCACCCACTTTTCTTAAAGCTGTTGCCCCTAAGAAGCCTCCCTGGGTTATAATCTTAATTCATTATTGAACCCTGTCTTCGTCCAGAAGTATCTGCCGCTGAGGATCATTTTCAATAGATCTGGAGCACACAATCCTTGGTTCTGGCATGCCTTGTCGGACATTCTCCTTCTCAACTTTTGAAAAAAAATGTTGGAGGAAAAAATGCCCCTGAATCCACTACTACAATTGGCCAATTACATGTCCAATCTTCTAACAATCTTATGGTTAATGAGGATATGAGTACCATTGGCAAAAAGACCCTGGCGGATTCTCGGTGGAACCCTACCCATTAAGAAAATATGTTTTATAATCAAAATTAGCTTAATAAGGTAAAAACTGATAGTTGGATTGCTCTGACTCCTCGGCCAAATTTGAGGTGTCCATTACCACATGGGTCTGTTCTCCCCCAAGGTGAGAAGATTTTACCCGCTGGTGATTGGGTGCAATTTATCAAATCATTACCACACGGGTTTGTTTTGCCCCAGAATATTTACCCTCATTCTGATAGGCCGAAAGCCTATATTTCCTAATTTGGACGACTCAGCTTTTTAACACTATAGTCCCAAATTCCCATGGCCCCAATATTTGAACTAGTTTATTTATGAAATACTAGTATCGAATAGGAGAGCTTTTTCTGGTTTGCCCTACACAAAAAACAAAAATTAAAGAATTTAGTTTTCTTAGGAGTTTATTATTTATTTTAAATATTCCATTGTGGGATCCTGCGGCACATAGCACCAGCGAGCATAACCCTTGCTGGATTCTGACACGCCTGACTAAGGTAATAATTGAATTTAAGTGGCTCACGGATTGCAAATGCCTCCCCACCCAGAGTCAAAGTAAGTCTCTTTGTCATACCAGATGTTAGCACCAGCATATTAGGGTGATCTTTAGAAAGTTCTCAAGCAAATGCTCTGGACCTCGCTTGGGGAGGATGATCTTGGAAAGAGGCATTCAGGACCTTCCATAATCATTGGAAGCATCATTTCTATCTTACGTGATTCACAGTTATCCACTTATAAGAAGAAAGAACCACTCATTCCAGAGCCAATCCGGATGGTAGAATTAGAAGAGGCTGAAGTTGACAGGATTTTAACATCACAGAAGTCCCACTGTTTGGTGCAGTACTTTTTTGGAAGGGATTCCCTTCCAACAGATGATTTGTTTAAGTGTCAGCAATTGTTTTCATTGCAGCGAGTTAGTGAAAGTCTTCCACACTGAAACCCTGAGGCTCCTTTTCTCCCCAGAAGGTCGCCTACCTACAGCCTATCAAATTGCCCAAGGCACACAAGAACTTTATGCTTGCTCAAGTTCCTGGTGATGCTCTCCCTGTTCAATAAGGAAAAGATTATGTAGTCCTTTAAAGCAACCTCTGTTTAGCAACATGGAGGAACATCCCTTTAGAGCTAAGAAGGGATAAAGCTCTCTTACCCCCTCACCAACCGGGGCAAACTAGACCATGTGGATGATGTGAGGTGAGTGAAAGCTTACCACCTGAAGGTTGTTTCTTTTTCCCCTCTTCTCACCACCAAGGGATTGGTGGAGAAGATCAAGAGGGTGTGTCAGGAGGAGATGGTGGCCAAAAGCTATTCAAAAAAGTAAGGTTGCAACTTTCCAGATTTCCAGAAGTCATTACCCCCTGGCTCAATTCTTATTAATAAGAGAGAGGCAATAAATGATAAAAATAAGTCTTTTGAATTGACTACGACTTGAAATCGCCCCTTCGCCTTCACTTCTCACCACCAGTAAAAGCGACTCCACCATAACAAGTCTGGGCATGCCAAATTCATCTGATTTGTTGTGGGACCACTCTTACCTGCCCTGGCGTTGGGCGCACCATGTCATCTATCACATGAATCATTACTAGCTTTCTAGGGAAATCACGCCACAAAACTTGTTAGGAAGTGATCCTGATGCAGACGTTCAGGTCAGACCCAAGTTATCATAGGTAGCCATTTAGTGTGTCAATCCACTGTTAATATATCTCAAAAGTATTCTCAAGCATTATTGCACACTTTTACTTATTTCACACATATTTAGCTCATGAGGCAGCAGTCCACCATTAGTTATTATTGTCATCAAATTGATTACTTTCCCTTAGTTTTATTTAATTAAGGTTAAAATCTGATGTACTTATTAAATTAAGAGACAGTAGAGTTGATTAGCAAAATTATATTTAATTCTGCTATCTCTTGTTTATGGCTGAACTGTCTCTATTCACCCTACTTAAAATACAATTGCTTTCTGTACCCTAGGTAATCTAGTTGTTGATGCGGTTTATGACTTATCCTGAGTGCAGTACAGTCTTATAATTGTAAGCTCCACGACAGTCCTTAATAAGCTATGTATACCAGCTTGATCAATGGGAGTTTTCTGCTCCCTTGATAGCCTTTAATTTTTCTATTAATATGACCTCTTGTTTAAATACCACGTTCCCTATGATGGTCACTGAAGATTATGAGGAACTCTCATTTTGAAGGTTTCAAATTGAGAACCACCACATGGAGGGCTTTAAGAAATGAGATGAGTTTGTGTACATACTGCTTCCTGGATTTTGATAGAAAGAACATCATCCATATAGGCGACACAGCACCGTTAAATAGTCCTTCAAAAAAGTGATCAATTAGAAGGTAAAACACATCTGGGGCGTCATGAGTCCAATTGCTTTTTACAATATCCATAAAAAAACCAGATTTTTTAAAGTGGTATACTTTTGATGCTTAGGATGTACCAGTATATGATGGAAAGCCTTTACCAGATCCAATTTGGTGAACCATGTAAACCTGAGATCAGCAGTAAGATTTTTAAATAGCATAGTGTGATGGATCAGGGTCAGCCTGATCTGCACATCAACCTCATGAATATCAATTCAAATTTGCATACAAATTCAGAGGTCAAAATTGATAATTTGAACCAGATTAAAAAATCTTTTGTTAAAACGATTGTAGGTAAGAATTGAAGGACCCATGATTGAGGACTGATCCGGTGTATTGAACAACTGGCATCTCGAATCCTCCAAATGATTGTTATGTGGGATAAGGGACTTTCCCAAACCACAATTTGGATGTTTCTTGAGAACTAAATTTAGGGGTTTTATTGCAATAGTTTAAAATATCAGATTTGCTTTAAATTGAGGAAACGGTAACTGGAAATACAGTTTTGTTTTCTCAAACACAATTTATCAAAATAAAATCATATTGCTTGTTTAAAATTTGATTAAAAAAAGTTTAATTGAATCTGAAACTGGAATAATGAGCTCAGCAAGTGAGCTAGGCCAGGCATTGGCCTCATTTGCAGCCTTAATTTAGAGTCAGCCCATAATGCTTGCTTCAGCACCGCCAGAACCTTGGTCTGCAAATATGTCATGAATTCAAGAAATGGTGTACGGGTGAGAGGGTGGTTTTCAGCGGGATTATCAGTCATGTGGTTGGTGACATGGCTGGTGCTACCCAACTCGTTTGTCTCATATTGGCAAGAGCCCGTGCATTACACATAGGTTAGGGTCTGTCTCAGTTATGGCGTTCAAACTCTGATAGTCAACAAAGGGTCAGAGATCCCCACTGTCCTTTGTAGCAAGCAGTATGGGAAATACTACTGAAGATTTGGACTGATAAACCCATATTACACAATATAACTTTGATGTATTTCTATAATGTGTCTTGGGATCTTTGATTTAGGGTGTATATTAGACAACCCCTAGGCTAATCTGCACCCACTATAAGTTAAAAGCTCAGTGAAGGGTCATCATAATTACAACATGGGGCCACGAGCACCAAACAAATTCTTTTGATCAATGTTTTCATAAGAGATACTTTAGGTACCTCACTTCCAATGATCCTCCAGTTTAGCAAGCTTAGTTGATTATGTTACAAAGTCCCATTGCAAAGACAAAGAAGTTGGAGGGTTTTCAATTTTTATGTGTGCAAATCAAACTGTGGTGAAAAATGATGCCACCATCTTATCCTCAAATTAATAGGTAAGGGTGTAATGGACAGGAGGCAACTGATCCGTACATTGGCTCAGATTGAGCGGAGTTTGATCCAAATGTGGGCCTGATTCAATAGGCGTCAAACTCATTAAGTTTGGAACAGGGTGAAATCACCATCCCAAACCCAAATCACATCTGCGGAATGATGATGGGTTTATGAGAGGCTTGGATGGTGATCCAGTGGGATGGCGAAATCTTCACTAACAATGTGGTGTTCAGGGCTCAGAAAAGTCTAATAAAAAAGAAAGCTTATTTTATATTCGCAGTGCAATATTTAGGGGAAGACGTGGCAGCCCTGAAGGGCAGTTGCGTCTTCTATGAGGAAAAATGGAATCCAAAATAAAGTATACTTGCTAGCATGGGGAACATTAGTTTTATTTAGTAATATAAGAAGATTGGATCAAATTTATGAGCTCAGCCAGTGAGCTTAGTGTGGCGTTGGCATCGCTCTTGGCCCATTCCTGGTCCCAGACTCTGTGTTAATGTGCAGCGTCGTGGGAACAGTGGTATGAGAATATGTGGCAATGATGAGACATGGCAGTCAGGTTCAGGAATGGGCCTCTGCAGGCCTGTACCTAGTATGGTCAGTAACACTGCTCTTACTGCCCAATTCATTCATTGCATATTGGCGCGATCCCGCCTATTACATTAGATGCAACTCCATAACTTTCTTGTCATTTTTGTGGGGCCCCAAGAGGAGGTGATGGCTCCAGGAGGAAGGGATGGTACCATCATGTTAACAGTGGTGATGGTGAGCTTCTCTCTCACATTTGTAATAAGAGAAGTGATTTGAGTGTGTGGTTCAAAACCCATTAGGATGGAGGAACGCCAGGGAGGACCTCAATCCCAAAAGGTTGGGATGCTTTGCCCATTGAAGCTTTGGAGAGAATCCACCAGGTGGTGTCATAAATCTGGTTTCAGGTGCAGTTGGCTCAAGCAACGGGTGGAGAGACCCCTTTCTCATTGCAGATCGCGCAAATTGTGGAGGCCCTGGCCCAGAACTTTCTGGGTGGGTGCAAGAGTTAGTTGAAAAGCAAGGACGCCTTCCCGGATCTATGTATGAGTGAGTAGACTGAATTGACTGGGCGGCCTTTAGGATGAGGCGCAGGAGGAGGCGTGGCTAACTTTTTTGTGGTGGTATCCCAGGGCCAAGGATCAGTGGATGAATATGGGCGGATTTTTTGCCCATTGGCAAAAACAGCGAGAGTCTTGGATTTGAAATCATCACAAATGTTCAGACAAGGGCTGAAAGCAGATATGTTGGCCACCATGGCGGCTGCAAAAGTGCAGAGTTTGTTGGTGGAGGAAATTGTGTTGGTGGTGCAAGTGGAGAAAGAAATGGCATTGGCACAAAACCAGCGAGAAGGTTTAATGTCCCTGGAAAGGGCCCAGTCACCCTTTATAGCAAGTAGAGGATGAGGATGTTGGTGGGGTTCTCCTTGGAACTTCGGGAATATCCATGGGGGATCCTGCCAGGGGAGCGGTGAGGAGTCAGAGAGAACAGGCAAGGGACCTGGACAAAGCCATAGTCCCTGACCTACGTTACCTGCAAATTTGCAATCCAATAATGCTTCTAACATAAAACTTTCTTCTTCGCTTTATCCTAGGTTGTATATTTCAGTGGATTTATAATTGCATGGTCGGACAGAGAAGGTGCTGGCCCTGGTGGATACAGGCGCCAAGGAAATTTATGTGGAGTTCACCTTGGAGGAATGGTTGAAGTTATAGATGAGGAGGGGTCCTGAGGTGGTGTTTACCGATGTGTCAAGAAGAGCCCCATCGTGGATTCTGGAGCCCCTGATTATCATTTGGCAGAATCCCTTTTGGTTTAAGGAGGGTTTCTGTGCAATCTGGAATATAGCCCACCCCATGGTGCTAGGGATCAATGGTGACATTGCTTCCAGCCACAGATTGATTTATGACATAAGACAATTACCTTGTCGCCACAGATTGGACCTTGGATGACGTGGAAAATGGAGGTGGGGGCGACGTTCTGAGCGGATGCAGGAGCTTAGGGGGATGCAGGAGCTTGAGCTACCACCCAAATACAGTGACTTTGTTGAGGTATTTGGTCCCATTAGTTTTTCGCCTTTTTCCCCTATGGGCTCTTTCACATTTTCATTTTGGTTCAAGGAGGGGTCGGAGCTTCCTAGGGGATGCTCAGTCTATGCTCTCAATGAACGGGCCAGAGAAGCATTGGAGAACCATGTGGAGTAAATATTATACAAAGGGTTGATTGAGCCTTCCATATCGCTTGTGGTGTCTCCTGTATTGTTGGTACTAAAGGCGAGTGGCGATTTACACCCATATGTGGATTTCCGGCGTTTAAACACAGTCACGGAGCTGGATCCATATCCGCTGCCCCTGTTGGAGGACATCCTTCCGATGGTCACCAGATGTACAATGTTTACAAAACTTGACCGTGTGGATGCCTTTAATCAGATACTGGTGAGACTGGAGCACCAGCAATACACGGCGTTCAAGTGCCACCTAAGGGTGTACCAATATTGCATAATGCCATTTGGGCTGAGGAATGCCCCGGCGGTGTTCCAGTGGATGATTGACCATGTCCTTAGAGGGATGATTGGTCGATGCTGTGCCACTTATATGGATGATATTCTAGTATTCTCACGGTCCCAGTAGGAGCATGTATGAGATTTCTAGAAAGTTTTGGGGGTGATTGGTCATATGGGTTTAAGGTTAAAGGCTTCCAAGTGCGAGTCCAACTGAAGTTCAGTAACGTTCCTTGGCAACGTGGTGTTCTGGAATGGATTAGGGGGTGTGTCCAGATAAGCTCCAGGTGGTGCGGGCATGGAAAGCCCCCGCAGATCAGACAGGGGTGCAAAGTCTTTTAGGAACATTGAACTTCATTAGTCAGTTTGTGATTCTTTAATCCCAGATGGCCTTACCGCTCACGCGCTTGATCCAAGACGTTCCATTCATATGGGAAAGGAAGAGGCATGAGCCTTTGAATTACTAAAGGGTAAGTTACTTACCACACCTGTTCTGGCCCATCCAATACCTGGGAAACCTTTCATGTTCAAGATGGATGCTTCAAATCATGCTGTGGGAGAAGTATTGCTTCAGGAAGGGGAAGACGGGCTGGAGCATCCCATATGTTACTTCAGCTGTAAGTTGCTCCTCAAAGAAATGAACTATCTGATATACAATAGGGAGTTATTGGTGGTGATGGCAGCCTTGAGTGAATGGCAACATCTCCTGCTCTATGCTCAGCACCCTTTCAATATCTGGACGGATCACGAAGCCCTGGAGTACTATTGTGAACCCAGAAAGATGAACCAGTGACAGGCCATATGGCATGTGGAGCAGGTCGGCTATGATTTCCAGGGTGGAGTAAAGGCCTAAAGCTTCCAATGTACTGGAGGATTAGTTGAGTCGAGATGGGGCTTTTGTTTATGAGAAAGAGGAATTGGAGGAGTTCAACACCGTGACAATGTTTTGACAAGACAATTATGATGATTGAAGATAGGAAGAGTGTGTTGGGGGATGAAGTTCTCTGGAAGCAGAGGAGCGCGGAATTCTCCTGAAGGCTGAAATCTGAGATATGGAGGGTCAGCTGCACAAGTACCATGTGAATTTCATGAAGAAGATTGGGGTGTTATACCACAAGTCATGTTTGGGTATTTAACCCATCATTACAACGGGAGGTAATCTGGGCTTCTCATGACCATCCGCTGGTGGGTCATTCGGGAGTAGGGAAGATGATGGAATTGGTACAATGGGAGTATTTGTGGCTGGGCCTTCATAAGGATGTCCAAAATTAAGTGAGGGAGTGTTTGGTATGTGCAAAGTCAAAGCCATCAAAGAAAACCACCATCGGGTAAGTTGAATCTGCTGCTGATACTGCAAGTCCCTTGGAGTTTGATTAGTGTCAGTTTTAAAGTAAGACTTCCAAAGGTGCAGGGGAAGGATGCGATTATGGTGGTCATAGTTAGACTTACCAAATACGCTGAGTTCTTCCCATGTACTGGGAGTTTTTCAGCAAAGGATGTGGCAAGGTTTTATTGATGAGATGTTCTTATGACATGGATTACCTATGGAGATCATTTCAGACCGGGTGTTGAGTAATTGACTGGACCAAATTATTGGATAGTCAAATGGGACATAAAAATGTTAGCATGCTTAAACTATTATGGATCATATTAGATATCAGCAAATATGGATCAGGTATATAAGCTTATGAAAAGCTTAGGATCCGCAGCCTAGCAATTTCACTTAATAATATTTGACATGATGACAAGGGCTTAAGGGCTTTTTTGGTTAGGTTGGACTTCTTAAATTAAGTCTTGACTTAATGACTTGGGCACATGGGATTTGTTGGTCTATGTCGAAATTATATTAATGTCAGTCGAGTTTTTGATCAAATTAATACTAATTAGTGATATGAATCACCTTGGTATGTGCTGCCAATTGCTTGTGAAAGAGAATTGGTTCAGCTATTTGCAGATACGTCCAAAACGCCACTTTGGAATGATGACGTTGTTTACACTGACCCTGAGGCTAATCAAGATGCCCTGAGTCAAAGTATTTGTAGACCCCAAAATGAATATTTTACATGTTCCTTTGGGCAAGTGCCATTGAAAACGAGACATCATGGGTAAGATGTGGTGAATATCAAACCCTATAAATTACCTTCAAGTTGATGCTGATATCAACATTCAACTTACTATGATAGTTTATAATTTAACTTATAACTCTTTTGTGTTTAATACTCTACTTTGTATTAGTCAAGAATTTACTTGGATCAGTAAGATCAGGGTGGCGTGCCATCGTCCAAGTAACAACAGGGGAATACAAATTTAGAGTACTATTACCAAGAAGTTAAATCTTAAATTATAGTCACCATCTAGTCTATTGTCATCATACAATAGACGTAAAAAACTCCATTTAACTGCAGAAGAACAACCAGACATCTGAAGAGGACCAAAATTCAGCAAGTGGCGCTCATGGCTGGGAATGCAGATGGTGACCATGCCAAGCAGGGGAGCAATCCCAATTAGTTATTAAGAACTATTATTGGGCCAATGGGAATACTGAAATGACTGTGTCCTAGACACTGGGAGGATGTACCCATTATTACCTACCCCAATGAATCCATTTCACCTGAAGAGCTGGAACGTCTTGAACAGCAGTTGTTAAGAGGTATCAAATAGGACAAGGACCTGCGGACAACAATAGCAATCCTTTTTATCGCCAACAACAGCACGATGTGTTGTGGATGAGATATCTAGCTCATCATCAATTAAGTGTAGCTCAGATCTGAAACAACTCAACTTGGATAGAGAATATCGCCCAATACTTAATTGAATTTGTACATCTCACCTCTAGAAATTCACAGATGACAATCGCCTGCCATCATGCAACCATTACTGAGTTGGTGAACTTCTCTCACAATCCAGTCAGGCGGGCCAAAATTTTAAATGAGCGATTGGAAGCCAACTTTGCTGAGGTCCATTCTAGTTTGAGGCAAATTACAACTTAGCCACTTGGGCTAATGACCAGGTAGCAGAATTAACACAAGAGCTAAATGACAGATTGCATCCTATCTTAAAATTTCTTAGAGGAAAGAGGAGTCACCGAATCTTGGGTTAGCAATATCACTCAGACTTCTATTGACGCTTCAGAGTTCATGAGGCTTAATCACAAAGCCCAAGAGGCGCAGTTAAACCATAACGATGAATTTCATGACCAGTATCGACATTTGAGCGCCCAAATTTTGTAGATGAAGGATGAATACACCGGAAAATCAGCAATCAAAAAAAGAGGGAA